>OY992885.1:3813985-3961485 GCA_963921405.1 Cepaea hortensis | reverse complement strand
CCAGTCCATAGACAGACAACACACACAACCACCCAATGCCCCAATCCATAGACAGGCAACGCACACGGCCACCCAATGTCCCAGTCCATAGACAGACAACACACACAACCACTCAATGCCCCAGTCCATAGACAGGCAACACACACGGCCACCCAATGTCCCAGTCAGCAGACAGACAACACACACGGCCACCCAATGTCCCAGTCAGCAGACAGACAACACACACAACCACTCAATGTCCCAGTCCATAGACAGACAACACACACGACCACCCAATGTCCCAGTCCATAGACAGACAACACACACAACCACTCAATGTCCCAGTCTATAGACAGACAACACACACGGCCACCCAATGTCCCAGTCCATAGACAGACAACACACACACAACCACCCAATGCCCCAGTCCATAGACAGGCAACACACACGACCATCCAATGTCCCAGTCAGCAGACAGACAACACACGACCACCCAATGTCCCAGTCAGCAGACAGACAACACACACAACCACTCAATGCCCCAGTCCATAGACAGGTAACACACACAGCCACTCAATGCCCCAGTCCATAGACAGACAACACACACAACCACTCAATGCCCCAGTCCATAGATAGACAACACACACAATCACCCAATGCCCCAGTCCATAGACAGACAACACACACAATCACCCAATGCCCCAGTCCATAGACAGACAACACACACAACCACTCAATGCCCCAGTCCATAGACAGACAACACACACAACCACTCAATGCCCCAGTCCATAGACAGGCAACACACACGGCCACCCAATGTCCCAGTCCATAGACAGACAACACACACAACCACTCAATGCCCCAGTCCATAGACAGACAACACACACAGACACCCAATGTCCCAGTCCATAGACAGACAACACACACAATCGCCCAATGCCCCAGCCCATAGACAGACAACACATACAACCAATCAATGCCCCAGTCTATAGACAGGCAACACACACAACCACTCAATGCCCCAGTCCATAGACAGACAACACACACGACCACCCAATGTCCCAGTCAGCAGACAGACAACACACAACCACCCAATGCCCCAGTCCATAGACAGGCAACACACGGCCACCCAATGTCCCAGTCCATAGACATGCAACACACACGACCACCAAATGTCCCAGTCCATGGTGTCTTCCTTTGTCGCGGGGCAGGGCTCACTACCAACCCCCACTCCTCAGATAGGCCCGTGCTGGAATCAGCTACTACAAGCTCTGGGTCTCTACAAACTATAACAACACGCACCCAGCCTGGCAGCCTTGCAGGCCTCGCTTGAGGGAAGTCATTCCTTCAACAAGAACAGGACATATAGAGGGGATGCGCCGGGTAGCTGTCTGACGGCCAGCCGCGAGTGCGCAGGATTCCTAGCCAAGCACAGGCCTGCGTGTGTCTAGGGGTTGTGTGGGGCGGGAGAGTGCCCGAGGTAGCTGGGCAAATTTGGGGAAATCAATAGAAGCCGGGGCTAGATGGCTGGTCGGGACTGGGAGTAAACACACTGGGAGAGTGCGCCAGCAACGACTCCCCGCCCCACAAGCTGCTGTAGTCGCCTGGCCCTGACCAAACTGTTCATATCCATCGCACTCGGAGCCAGACACGTCAACAGTCCAACACAACACACACGCGCGCGCGCTAAACACTACACACAGGCGCTGAAGATGACACAGGCGCTGAAGATGACACACACGCACTGAAGATGACACACACGCACTGAAGATGACACACACACACGGCCCGAAGATTACATCATCATCAAGTGCCATGCCAGCTGGCGTAGGCGTTCATAACTCTCCACAGATCCTGGTCCTTGGTGTGTGTTTTTTTTTGTTGTTGTGTGGATCAACTCTGCTAATGATATTTTTCCACGTTACCATCTGAATCCATCCAGAATAATTTCTCTTGGTCTGCCTCTGCCTCTCTTCTCATCACATGACCAAAGAAAGCTGTTTGTCTCTTTCTTAGTGTTCTAGTTTCATTAGCCTGTCTCAGCTTGTTAGTTACTCTGGCAGTCCAAGTAATTCGCAACATTCGTCTCAGGAACCACATCTCTGTTGCTTCCAAGTTCTTCCTAATTTGTTCATTTACATTCCAAGATTCACTGCCATACAGCAAAACTGGTTCTACATAGCACTTCAGCACTATCTTTCTTACCTTCAATGATAGCGACTTATTGCATAAGATACTCTTCATTTTCTGAAATGCGGCCTTTGCTTGCCCTATTCTGCTCTTGATCTCTGTTGTACATCTTCCATCTGATGTTATAAATGCCAAGGTATTCATTATTATTTTTGTTTGCGCTCGCTCGCTTTGAGCTCAAGCGTAGTCCATACACACTATTTATAGTAGTGATGGACTGAATTCTGTGTGTGGATTAGCTTTCCCCATAACAGTGTCCCTCGCCATCAGGCGAACCCACTCCGACTTCAGAAGTACTTGTAATTTACGTCCCCAAGTCAAGGACGACAAGTCAACATTTTAGTGCAGCTGTCCGGTGTAGGGGTTGAACCACTAACCTTGGAATCAGCACACCGGATGTTTAAGAACACACGTTCTGACCTGCATATTTAAAATTATCCACTTGGTTAAGAATGTTCCCTTCTATTTCCATTTCGTGCCAGTCTCCCTGGTCTAGGGATTACACGACTTTCTCCGTAATCCCGTATACTCTCGTGAGTAACGTAACGTGTGCGAGAATCGGTAGCGGTTCTCTCCGCGTCGGTAACTTATGGGGTATTGAGCCGGTCGCGCAGAAAGCAATGGCAAACTACTGAACGTAATCAACAATCAGCTGAAAGATGCTGATGTTGACAGCGATGTCCTGCAAAGGATAAAAACACGAACAAAAAAACACGTTCGCGAAAAACAACAAAAATTTCCATTTCACATTTCATTCGCTGCACCAGCGATCTGCGAGTCACTAATTTTATATATAATCAATGTCTCACCAAAGGTCACTTCCCATCAGCCTTTAAAATCGCTAAGTGTATCCTTTTTTAAAAGCTGGTTCATTAGATGATGGGCTCATGAGTAACTGTAAGCCAATTTCCTTATTATCCTCACTGTCCAAACCGCTAGAAAAGCACATTCACAAAACAACACTAAAACACTTAGTTCGCAACAAACTAATAGTTGACAGTGAGTCATGGTTTCGGCCAAAATATTCTTGTCATACGGCTCTAACAAACATGATAGAAAACTGGCATCAAAATATTAACAACAATACTCTATGTGGAGCGGTGTTTTTAGACTTTCGAAAAGCATTCAGTAGGCCTATGATAGATCATACTATTTTAATTTAAAAAAAAAAAAAAACTAGAAACAATGAAAGTAAGCCTTAATAAAGTGACACTGATAAAAATCTGTTTATTAGACAGAAAACAAGCAGTATCACACAATAAATCGTTATCTCAAACAGTTTCCATTAATATTGGAGTACCTCAGGGGTCTATACTTGGCCCTCTGTTTTTTGCCATTTATATAAATGATCTTCCCTTATATCTTTCGTCGTCCTGCGATCTATTTGCAGACGACTGCACAGTATATACAAACGCTATTGATTGTAATGTGCTAGAATCATCCTTGCAACATGAAATACATAATGTAGTTAATTGGAATCATGCAAACCGCATGCAAATTAACATTTCTAAAACAAAATCTAAAAGAGATACTGCCAGTGTCGCACCAACAGACACTATACTTTTTTTTTTGTTTTAGCATATCCTTTACAGGACTTAGCTGTCAACACCAGCATCTTTCAGCTGTATCTTGATCTCTTGGCAAGATTACGCTCAGTAGTTTGCCATTGCTTTCTGAGCGGCCGGCTCACATACCCCGTAAGTTACCGATGCGATTCGAACCGTCATCACGTTACCTGACGAGAGTATACGAGATTACGGAGAAAAGTCATAACCTCTAAGCCACGAACTCATTGGCACCTTGCCGTCTTGACAGACGATAGTTTGTGCTTTAAAAAGGCATAACTTTTAACTATGGCGGTAGCGAGTGTGACTGATAAGGCCAATTTGCGCTGTAAATGTCCGTTCACAGTGGGTGCATGTGAACACGTGGTCATTTCCACCATCATGCACCATCTTACGTCTCAAACGCTTGGTGTGTGACTTTTCTGCAATAATTTTCTCCTTTGACTTTATTCCATTTCTGATATTTGCCCTCCATGCAACACGTTCAGCTGCGACTTGCTCCCAATGTGCATTATCAATGCCTGTATCAATCATGTCCCGCTTACACACATCTTTGTATCGTAGTAGAGGCCGACCCTGAGATCTCTTACCCATCTGTAATTCACCAAAAAAGATATCCTTTGGTATTCTACCATCATCCATCCTCCTAAGATGTCCTATCCATCTAAGTCTACGAAGACTGAGCATGGAATAAACTGTCACACAACCTGATCTTTCCAATACTTCAGTATTTGTGATTTTGTCTTGCCACTTAATACCAAGAATTCTTCGCAGACACCGCATATGAAAGCTGTTTAAACGTTTCTCTTGGTGTGAGTAAGTTGTCCAGGTTTCACTGCCATAGAGAAGAGTACTAAGGACACAGGCTTGATAGACAAGGACTTTTGTTTTGGCAGTAAGCTTCCTGTTCTCCCAGACTCTTTTTCTTAACCTGTTCAGTGTTGTTGCTGCCTTACCAATCCGGATGTTGATTTCCTGATCTAGGGATAATTTAAGCCACGAACTACCGCGGTAAAATAGAGGGACAGGACCGTTCTGTGAGATACTGCCAGTGTCGCATCAACAGATATCAATCCATTATTGTATCCATAACATGTCCCCACCCAAGCCGTTAATGTATCCATAACATGTCCCCAACCAAGCCGTTATTGTATCCATAAAATGTCCCCACCCATGCCATTATTGTATCCATAACATGTCCCCACCCAAGCCATTATTGTATCCATAACATGTCCCCATTCAATCCATTATTGTATCCATAACATGTCCCCACTCAATCCATTATTGTATCCATAACATGTCCCCATTCAATCCATTATTGTATCCATAACATGTCCCCACACAAGCCGTTATTGTATCCATAACATGTCCCCACCCAAGCCGTTATTGTATCCATAACATGTCCCCACCCAAGCCGTTATTGTATCCATAACATACCCCCATTCAATCCATTATTGTACCATAACATGTCCCCATTGTAGCCATTATTGTATCCATAACATGTCCCCACCCAAGCCATTATTGTATCCATAACATGGTTCCTCTTCTCGTGGTCTATGATTTCTCATCTTGTGGTCTGTGATTTCTCTTCTCATGGTCTGTGATTTCTCTTCTCGTGGTCTATGATTTCTCATCTCCTGGTCTGTGATTTCTTAACTCCTGGTCTGTGATTTCTCATCTCCTGGTCTGTGATTTCTCATCTCCTGGTCTGTGATTTCTCTTCTCATGATCTATGATTTCTCTTTTCATGGTCTGTGATTTCTTATCTCCAGGTCTGTGATTTCTTATCTCTTGGTCTGTGATTTCTCATCTTATGGTCTGTGATTTCTCATCTCATGGTCTGTGATTTCTCATCTCATGGTCTGTGATTTCTCATCTCATGGTCTGTGATTTCTCATCTCCAGGTCTGTGATTTCTCATCTCCAGGTCTGTGATTTCTTATCTCCAGCTCTGTGATTTCTTATCTCCAGGTCTGTGATTTCGTATCTCTTGGTCTGTGATTTCTCATCTTATGGTCTGTGATTTCTCATCTCATGGTCTGTGATTTCTCATCTCATGGTCTGTGATTTCTCATCTCCAGGTCTGTGATTTCTCATCTCCAGGTCTGTGATTTCTTATCTCCAGCTCTGTGATTTCTTATCTCCAGCTCTGTGATTTCTTATCTCTTGGTCTGTGATTTCTCATCTTATGGTCTGTGATTTCTCATCTCATGGTCTGTGATTTCTCATCTCATGGTCTGTGATTTCTCATCTCCAGGTCTGTGATTTCTCATCTCCAGGTCTGTGATTTCTCATCTCCAGGTCTGTGATTTATTATCTCCAGATATGTGATTCATTATCTCCAGGTCTGTGATTTCTTATCTCCAGGTCTGTGATTTCTCATCTCCAGGTCTGTGATTTCTCATCTCCAAGTCTGTGATTTCTCATCAGGCCTGAAGCGCTGGTCAGGCATGTACTTATGTACGTGCGTGCTATTTATTTGCGGGATCTTAACATAACTTTTTGTTTCATTTTATATCTGTGTAACAAATAGCGAAGAGAGAGGGAGAGAGTGTGAGAGAGAGGGAGAAAGTAGGAGAAGAGTGGGAGAGAGGAGAGGAAGAGAGGGAGAGAGAGGGAGAAAGGAGGAGAAGAATGGGAGAGAGAGGAGAGGAAGAGAGGGAGGGAGAGGGAGAGAGAGGGTGGAAGATAGGAGAGAGAGTGGGGAGAGAGGGAGGAGAGAAAGAGTGAGGAAGAGAGAGGGTGGAAGTGTGAGAGAGAGGGTGGAAGAGAGAAAAAGGAAGGGAGAGAGGTGGAAAAGAGAGAGAGAAAGAGGAAGGGAGAGAGGGTGGAAGAGAGAGAGAGAGAGAAAAGGGAAGGGAGAGAGAGGGTGGAGGAGAGAGATATGTACCCAGCTATAACCCCACAAACAAAAGCGACGCGGACCTGGCAGATCTTGTGAAAAAGATAGCTGAGAGAGAGAGAGAGAGAGAGAGAGAGAGAGAGAGAGAGAGAGAGAGAGAGAGAGGCAGCGAAACAGAGGGAGAGTGAGGGACATAGACAGAGAGAGCGACAGATCAAGAGAAGGTGAGAGAGAGGGGGCAGTGATACAGAGGGAGAGTGAGGGACACAGACAGAGATAGAGAGAGAGGGGGGGCAGTGATACAGATGGAGAGTGGGGGACACAGACAGACAGAGAGATAGAGACAACAGATCAAGAGACAGATGAGAGAGGGGGGGGGGGGCAGTAATACAAAGGGAAAGTGAGGGATAAAGACAGACAGAGAGAGAAAGAGAGAGATCAAGAGACAGATGAGAGAGAGAGAGAGAGAGAGAGAGAGAGAGAGAGAGAGAGAGAGAGAGAGAGACAGAGAGTTGTCCAGCTGCATCCATGTAAACACAAGCGGACAGTCAGAGGACAGTCAGAGCTGGCACCGCGATCACACTTACCTCGGCAGTAAGTGTATCCCAGAAGCCGAGGCAAACAACACAATACTGCTGGACACAGGTCACAGACATAAGCCGGGACAAACAATACTGCTGGACACACAGGCAGAAGCTCTGGAGTGGCACGGGGCCCGGCCACGGCTGTAGGTTGTGGTAAGCGTGAGATAATCGGCACAGCCTTGCCAGCCCGCCGAGCACCAAACTGCCGCAGACACGGCTCGCGAGAACCACTTACAGAGATCATTCTGCAAAATGCACCCCGCGCTCAGGGTATCACGGGCAAATGTAGCTAGCTAGCACGGCCGGATCACCAACTATTTTCCAAGGGTTAAGAATTGGGCACGCAGGCCCGTCTTACACTCTGCCCATCTATCACTCTCTTTCATACATTATTTCATCCACAAATCATTCGAGGCTAACTGAGAGCAACAACAAAATACAAGATATACGTTACAAAAGCCTGGGTAAAATGCAGGCATTTCCATGGGACATATTTTTCTGTCCCATCCCATGGTAAGTTATGCCTTCCCATCCCATCCCATGGGACCTTTCCCATATGAATAACATTCCCATGCTCAAGCCTGGTAAAATGAAAACATCAACACTTCATGACTCACTAAAATTAATAAATGATGTGGCAATTTTTATTAGCTATGGGGAATATTCTGGTCTACCAAAAGGGGACTGTATGTTATGCAAGGGTTTTATCACGGACAAATATAGCTAGCTAACACCCTCATATCACGGACAAATATAGCTAGCTAACACTGTCATGTCACGGACAAATATAGCTAGCTAACACCGTCATGTAACAGACAAATATAGCTAGCTAACACTGTCATGTCATGGACAAATATAGCTAGCTAACACTGTCATGTCAAGGACAAATATAGCTAGCTAACACTGTCATGTCATGGACAAATATAGCTAGCTAACACTGTCATGTCATGGACAAATATAGCTAGCTAACACTGTCATGTCACGGACAAATATAGCTAGCTAACACTGTCACGTTATGGACAAATATAGCTAGCTAACACTGTCATGTCAAGGACAAATATAGCTAGCTAACACCGTCATGTCACGGACAAATATAGCTAGCTAACACTGTCATGTCACGGGCAAATATAGCTAGCTAACACTGTCATGTCACGGACAAATATAGCTAGCTAACACTGTCATGTCACGACAAATATAGCTAGCTAACACTGTCATGTCACGGACAAATATAGCTAGCTAACACTGTCATGTCACGGACAAATATAGCTAGCTAACACTGTCATGTCATGGACAAATATAGCTAGCTAACACTGTTATGTCATGGAAAAATATAGCTAGGTAACACTGTCATGTCACGGACAAATATAGCTAGCTAACACTGCCATGTCATGGACAAATATAGCTAGCTAACACTGTCATGTCATGGACAAATATAGCTAGCTAACACTGTCATGTCATGGACAAATATAGCTAGCTAACACTGTCATGTCACAGACAAATATAGCTAGCTAACACTGTCATGTCATGGACAAATATAGCTAGCTAACACTGTCATGTCACAGACAAATATAGCTAGCTAACACTGCCATGTCACAGACAAATATAGCTAGCTACCACTGTCATGTCACAGACAAATATAGCTAGCTAACACTGTTATGTCATGGACAAATATAGCTAGCTAACACAGTGATGTCATGGACAAATATAGCTAGCTAACACTGTCATAACACTGTCATGTCATGGACAAATATAGCTAGCTAACACTGTCATGTCATGGACAAATATAGCTAGCTAACACTGACATGTCACGGACAAATATAGCTAGCTAACACTGTCATGTCACGGACAAATATAGCTAGCTAACACTGTCATGTCACGGACAAATATAGCTAGCTAACACTGTCATGCCACGGACAAATATAGCTAGCTAACACTGTCATGTCAAGGACAAATATAGCTAGCTAACACCGTCATGTCACGGACAAATATAGCTAGCTAACACTGTCATGTCACGGGCAAATATAGCTAGCTAACACTGTCATGTCACGGACAAATATAGCTAGCTAACACTGTCATGTCACGACAAATATAGCTAGCTAACACTGTCATGTCACGGACAAATATAGCTAGCTAACACTGTCATGTCACGGACAAATATAGCTAGCTAACACTGTCATGTCATGGACAAATATAGCTAGCTAACACTGTTATGTCATGGAAAAATATAGCTAGGTAACACTGTCATGTCACGGACAAATATAGCTAGCTAACACTGCCATGTCATGGACAAATATAGCTAGCTAACACTGTCATGTCATGGACAAATATAGCTAGCTAACACTGTCATGTCATGGACAAATATAGCTAGCTAACACTGTCATGTCACAGACAAATATAGCTAGCTAACACTGTCATGTCATGGACAAATATAGCTAGCTAACACTGTCATGTCACAGACAAATATAGCTAGCTAACACTGCCATGTCACAGACAAATATAGCTAGCTACCACTGTCATGTCACAGACAAATATAGCTAGCTAACACTGTTATGTCATGGACAAATATAGCTAGCTAACACAGTGATGTCATGGACAAATATAGCTAGCTAACACTGTCATAACACTGTCATGTCATGGACAAATATAGCTAGCTAACACTGTCATGTCATGGACAAATATAGCTAGCTAACACTGACATGTCACGGACAAATATAGCTAGCTAACACTGTCATGTCACGGACAAATATAGCTAGCTAACACTGTCATGTCATGGACAAATATAGCTAGCTAACACTGTCATGTCACGGACAAATATAGCTAGCTAACACTGTCATGTCACGGACAAATATAGCTAGCTAACACTGTCATGTCACGGACAAATATAGCTAGCTAACACTGTCATGTCATGGACAAATATAGCTAGCTAACACTGTCATGTCACGGACAAATATAGCTAGCTAACACTGTCATGTCACGGACAAATATAGCTAGCTAACACTGTCATGTCACGGACAAATATAGCTAGCTAACACCGTCATGTCACAGACAAATATAGCTAGCTAACACTGTCATGTCACGGACAAATATAGCTAGCTAACACTGTCATGTCATGGACAAATATAGCTAGCTAACACTGTCATGTCATGGACAAATATAGCTAGCTAACACTGACATGTCATGGACAAATATAGCTAGCTAACACTGTCATGTCATGGACAAATATAGCTAGCTAACACCGTCATGTCATGGACAAATATAGCTAGCTAACACTGTCATGTCACGGACAAATATAGCTAGCTAACACTGTCATGTCATGGACAAATATAGCTAGCTAACACCGTCATGTCATGGACAAATATAGCTAGCTAACACAATCATGTCATGGACAAATATAGCTAGCTAACACTGTCATGTCATGGACAAATATAGCTAGCTAACACTGTCATGTCATGGACAAATATAGCTAGCTAACACTGTCATGTCATGGACAAATATAGCTAGCTAACACTGTCATGTCACGGACAAATATAGCTAGCTAACACTGTCATGTCACGGACAAATATAGCTAGCTAACACTGTCATGTCACGGACAAATATAGCTAGGTCATGTCATGGACAAATATAGCTAGCTAACACCGTCACGTCACGGACAAATATAGCTAGCTAACACCATCATGTCAATAGCTAGCTAACACCATCATGTCATGGACAAATATAGCTAGCTAACACTGTCATGTCACAGATAAATATAGCTAGCTGACACTGTCATGTCACGAACAAATATAGCTAGCTAACACTGTCATGTCACGGACAAATATAGCTAGCTAACACTGTCATGTCACGGACAAATATAGCTAGCTAACACTGTCATGCCACGGACAAATATAGCTAGCTAACACTGTCATGTCATGGACAAATATAGCTAGCTAACACTGTCATGTCATGGACAAATATAGCTAGCTAACACTGTCATGTCATGGACAAATACAGCTAGCTAACACTAACACTGTCGTATCACGTAAAAATATAGCTAGCTAACACAGTCGTATCACGTAAAAAATATAGCTAGATAACACAGTCGCTTAACACATCACACATACATATAGTCAATTGGTTAGGGTGATCAACACACCACACATATAGTTAATAGGTTAGGCAACAAACACATAAATATATTAGGGTGGAAGACACACATAAAGTAAAAAGATTAGGCAGTCAAACACATATACATGAAATAGGTTAGGCAGACAAACACATATACATGAAATAGGTTAGACAGACAAACACATATACATGAAATAGGTTAGACAGACAAACACATATACATGAAATAGGTTAGACAGACAAACACATATACATGAAATAGGTTAGACAGACAAACACATATACATGAAATAGGTTAGACAGACAAACACATATACATGAAATAGGTTAGGCAGACAAACACATATACATGAAATAGGTTAGACAGACAAACACATATACATGAAATAGGTTAGGCAGACAAACACATATACATGAAATAGGTTAGACAGACAAACACATATACATGAAATAGGTTAGGCAGACAAACACATATACATGAAATAGGTTAGACAGACAAACACATATACATGAAATAGGTTAGGCAGAGAAACACATATACATGAAATAGGTTGGGATAATGCATACAGGTAATTTAGATGTGGGTGATGAAAACACATCAATAACAACTACACACACACTACAACAACTACACACTCACAACAGTAACTACACACACACACACAAGCAACTACACACACAACAGCAACTACACACACACACAAGCAACTACACACACACAACAGCAACTACACACATAGCAATTACACACACACACAACAGCACCACACACACAACAGCAACTACACACATACACAAAAGCAACTACACACATACACAAAAGCAACTACACACACAACAGCAACTACACACATACAACAACAACTACACACATACACAAAAGCAACTACACACACACAACAGCAACTACACACATACACAGAAGCAACTACACACACACAACAGCAAATACACACACACAACAGCAACTACACACATACACAAAAGCAACTACACACAGACAACAGCAACTACACACACACACAACAGCAACTACACACACAACAGCAACTATACACACACAACAGCAACTACACACACACAACAGCAACTACAGACACACACACAACAGCAACTACACACACACAACAGCAACTACACACATACACAAAAGCAACTACACACACACAACAGCAACTACACACAACAGCAACTACACACACACACAACAGCAACTACACACACATAACAGCAACTACACACACACACACAACAGCAACTACACACACAACAGCAACTACACACACACAACAGCAACTACACACACACAACAGCAACTACACACACACAACAGCAACTACACACATACAACAGCAACTACACACATACATAAAAGCAACTACACACACACACAACAGCAACTACACACACACAACAGCAACTACACACATACACAAAAGCAACTACACACACACAACAGCAACTACACACACACAACAGCAACTACACACACACAAAAGCAACTACACACACAGAACAGCAACTACACACACACAACAGCAACTACACACACACGACAGCAACTACACACACACGACAGCAACTACACACACACACAACAGCAACTACACACACACACACACAACAGCAACTACACACACACAACAGCAACTACATACATACACAAAAGCAACTACACACACACAACAGCAACTACACATACACAACAGCAACTACACACACACAACAGCAACTACACACACATAACAGCAACTACACACATACACAACAGCAACTACACACACACACAACAGCAACTACACATATAGCAACTAACACACAGGAGCAACTACACACACACACAACAGAAACTACACACACAACAGCAACTACAACACACACACAACAGCAACTACACACATACACAAAAGCAACTACACACATACACAAAAGCAACTACACACACATAACAGCAACTACACACATACACAAAAGCAACTACACACACACAACAGCAACTACACACATACAACAGCAACTACACACACAACAGCAACTACACACACACAACAGCAACTACACACACACACACAACAGCAACTACACATATAGCAACTACACACACAGCAGCAACTACACACACACACACAACAGAAACTACACACACACAACAGCAACTACAACACACACACACACACACAACAGCAACTACACACAACAGCAACTACACACACACACAACAGCAACTACACACACAACAGCAACTACACACACACACAACAGCAACTACACACACACAACAGCAACTACACACATATAAAAGCAACTACACACACACAACAGCAACTACACACACATAACAGCAACTACACACACACAACAGCAACTACACACACACAACAGCAACTACACACACATACAACAGCAACTAAACACACACACACAAAAGCAACTACACACACACACAAAAGCAACTACAACACACACACAACATCAACTACACACATACAACAGCAACTACACACATAGCAACTACACACACATAGCAACTACAACACACACACAACAGCAACTACACACATAACAACTACACACACACACACACACACAACAGCAACTACACATATAGCAACTACACACACACACAACAGCAACCACACACATAGCAACTACACACACACAACAGCAACTACACACATAGCAACTACACACACAACAGCAATTACACACACAACAGCAATGCTGACCAGAGACCAGTACTAACCTTTTCTGAGGCCACAGAAGCAAACTTGCTGGCGCTGAGTGCAAATGTGGACCAGCCCTGCAGGTGGAGGAGGCATTCACACGACATTAGATGTACAAGTGATGATGTGACATTAGATGTACAAGTGATTACATGACTTTAGATGTACATGTGATTACATGAGATTACATTACAAGTTATTACATGACATTAGATGTACAAGTGATTACATGACATTATATGTACAAGTGATTACATGACATTATATGTACAAGTGATTACATGACATTATATGTACAAGTGATTACATGACATTATATGCACAAGTGATGACGTGACATTATATGTACAAGTGATTACATGATATTGTATGTACAAGTGATTACATGACATTATATGTACAAGTGATTAATGACATTAGATGTACAAGTGATTTCATGACATTAGATGTACAAGTGATTAATGCCATTATATTTACAAGTGATTTCATGACATTAGATGTACACATGATTACATTACATTAGATGTACAAGTGATTACACAGCATTATATGTACAAGTGATTACATGACTTATATGTACAAGTGATTACATGACATTAGATGTACAAGTGATTAATGACATTAGATGTACAAGTGATTACATGACATTATATGTACAAGTGATTACATGACATTATATGTACAAGTGATTACATGACATTATATGTACAAGTGATTACATGACATTATATGTACAAGTGATTAATGACATTAGATATAAAAGTGATGATGTGACATTAGATGTAGAAGTGATGACATTACATTAGTTTTACAAGTGATTACATGACATTATATGTGCAAGTGATTACATGACATTATATGTACAAGTGATTACATAACATTATATGTACAAGTGATTACATGACATTATATGTACAAGTGATTACATGACATTATATGTACAAGTGATGACATGACATTAGATGTACAAGTGATGACATGACATTAGATGTACAAGTGATTACATGACATATTTACAAGTGATTACATGACATTATATGTACAAGTGATTACATGACATTAGATGTACAATTTATTAAATGACATTAGATGTACAATTTATTAAATGACATATGTTCAAGTGATTACATGACATTATATGTTCAAGTGATTACATGACATTAGATGTAAAAGTGATTACACAGCATTATATGTACAAGTTATTACATGACATTAGGTGTACAAGTGATTACATTACATTAGATGTACAAGTGATTACATGACATTAGATGTACTAGTAATTACCTGACATTAGATGTACAAGTGATTACATGACATTAGATGTACAAGTGATTACATGACATTAGATGTACAAGTGATTACATGACATTAGATGTACAAGTGATTACATAACATTAGATGTACAAGTGATTAAATGAGAGTTATCTCACCTATACGTAAAATATCGACAAAAATCTCTCTCATTATCTCAACTGTATGTAAGATACACACACATATATCTGACTACTTATCTCAACTATATGTAAGATACACACACATCACTGACTAGTTATCTCAACTATATGTAAAATACACACACATATATCTGTGACTAGTTATCTCAACTGTATGTAAGATACACACATATATATCTTTGACTAGTTATCTCAACTGTATGTAAGACACACACACCTCACTGACTAGTTATCTCAACTGTATGTAAGACACATACACACCTCACTGACTAGTTATTTTTACTATATGTAACACACACACACCTCACTAACTAGTTATCTCAACTGTATGTAAGATACACATACACCTCACTGACTAGTTATCTCAACTGTATGTAAGACACACACACATATATCTGTGACTAGTTATCTCAACTGTATGTAAGACACACACACACACACCTCACTTGCTAGTTATTTTTACTATATGTAACACACACACACACACTTTACTGACTAGTTATCTCAAATGTATGTAAGATACACACACACACATATATATGTCTATGACTAGTTATCTCAACTGTATGTAAGATACACACACACCTAATTGACTAGATATCTCAACTGTATGTAAGATACACACACATATATCTATGACTTTTTTTTGGGTCCGCATATCCTTTACAGGACATCACTGTCAACATCAGCATCTTTCAGCTGATTGTTGATTTCTTGGCAAGCTTACGCTCAGTAGTTTGCCATTGCTTTCTGAGCGACAACTCACATACCCCGTAAGTTACAGACGTGGAGAGAACCGCTACCGATTCTCACGCAACATCACGCCACTTACAAGAGTATACAAGATTATGGAGAAAGTCGTGTAACCTCTCCAGTGAGACCGGCATATCTGTGATTAGTTATCTCAAATATATGTAAGATACACACACATATATCTGTGACAAGTTATCTCAACTATATGTAAGATACACACACACCTCATTGACTAGTATCTCAAATGTATGTAAGATGCAAGTTGTCTCAAATGTATGTAAGATGCAAGTTGTCTCAACTGTATGTAAGATATCTTATGCAATTAGAAATATATATGTACGAGTGCCGCAATTAGAACCTCAAGCCCCCTCTGCCGTGCGTCCACCTTAACGAGGTAGAGGGGCTTGAGCGTTCCAATGACCCCAAGAGCTATGCCGACGGTAGCACAGCTACTGGTAGGGTCACCCATGTCGGACAGGTCAAGGGAGAGGGACCAGACGAAGTGACGCACAAACCTGCTGCCTTGTAGGTAGACTGGGGACAGTCAAAGGCTAGGGAAAGCATCCCGAACAAATGCTTGTCGAAATCGGATGTACTGAGCCACAGGCTTGACAAAGAAGTGCAACGTAACTTTATCATTTCATGATGCCACAGATGAAAATTAATCGTTATGGTGCTAATCCCGTGAAGTCCCATCAGGCGGTGATAGTGCCGGGCCCCCTGCCTCGAGGGGGTCCACCCATGACTACTGGTGGTCACCTTCCCCTGTGCTGTGGAGTCAAGGCACAGAGGAGTAGGTTAAGAGCTATTGACCAAACACCCCGGACACTCAACATACTACAATGGAATGCAGAAGGAGTTTATAACAAGAAAGCCTCCCTAACACAGCGTCTTCATAAAGATAGAATAGATGTGGCATGCATTCAAGAGACACACCTCAACGCCAATCGCACATTTTCAGTCGAGGGATATCAGGCCACACGTTTAGACCGCGAAGGACACAAAGGAGGAGTTGTAATACTTACACGAAATACAATACCTTGCAGCGAAGTATCTGTGATCTCTGACAACCAAACGGAAATTATAGGTGTTGATATAATGATAAAGGACGTGAAAATAAGAATTTACAATCTATATAGCCCGGCAGATAAGGATCTTACACTCTCAAACATGGAAATAACTGACACAAATTGCATTGTTGTCGGAGACTTTAATAGCCGTTCAGAAAGATGGGGATACCCAGATACTGACAAAAGAGGAGATGAAGTGGAGGACTGGGAAATAGACTCAAATCTCCATCTACTCAACAAAGCGGATGACACACCGAGCTTCTACTCCAGAAGATGGATTACCACTTCTACTCCAGACTTAGCTTTCTGCACAGGAGACATCCTCCACAAAATCGATCGCCATGTGCTGGACCAATTAGCAGGTAGTGACCACAGACCAATCAAGCTTGTAATAAATATGGAGTATGTTCCACAGGAGCAAAAGCCTTTGCCCCGTTGGAATTACAAACGAGCAGATTGGGACAGATTTGCCATACTAACAGACAAATATTGTGAAAACGTAAATACACGATATGGCAACATGAAGCAAATGGTGGAAAGTCTAAACAGAGCAATAATACAGGCGGCCACTGAGTCTATTCCAAGAGGAGCAAGGAAAAATTACAAACCATACTGGACTGAAGAACTACAATTTTTGGAGGACAAAGTTGAAGATGCTAGGAAGACCGCAGAGAGAGAACAAACAACTGAAGCGAACATCTCTCTCAAAGCCATCTCAGCAAAATATAAAAGAACAGTAAATCAAACAACAAGAGATTGTTGGAGGAAAAAAACAGAAAACCTGAATTTTGACAGGGATGGAAACAAACTATGGAAACTAGTGAAAGCCATGAACAATGAAGGACCTAGAAACAAACAAGTAACAATTAAACAAGGAAATGCCTTGCTTACAGGAAAAAAGGCTGCAAATGCACTAATGGAACACTATGCCAGTGCAAACCACATTGATATTACAGCCGAACAGAAGAAAGCAATCAAAGATAAACAGATTCATCATACATATACAGAGACAGCAGCAGAATATATGATGGCAAATCTAACAATGGAAGAAATGGAACAGGCAATGAATACCCTAAAAAAGAAGACATCACCAGGAAAGGATGGAATCACAAATGAAATGCTAATAGGACTAGGCACTAAGGCAAAAAAGAAACTACTAGCAGTCCTAAATTACAGCTGGAAGAGGGGAATAGTCCCACAGGCATGGAAGGAAGCTATACTAATACCAGTCCCAAAGAAAGGAAAAGACCTGGAAGAACCAAATGGCTATCGACCTATCAGTCTTCTTAGCTGTGTAGGAAAATTAATGGAACGCATTATCAATGGCAGGCTAACATGGCATCTGGAAGAAAACCAACTCTTAACACCTCACCAAGCAGGATTCAGAAAGTACAGATCCACTGAAGATCAAATAACCTATATAGCTCAGGAAATAGAGGATGCCTTCCAAGAGAAAAAGCACACACTAGCAGTCTGGATAGATTTAGAAAAAGCATTTGATAAAGTATGGAAGGAAGGACTGAAAGTAAAACTGCAAAAAATGCATGTTTGCGGGAAAATGTACAAATGGATCAGCCACTACCTTGAGAACAGAACTGCCAGGACAAAAGTACAAGGACAAACCAGCAAAATGATGCTGTTGGAGCAAGGTGTCCCCCAAGGAGGAGTTCTTTCACCAACATTATTCCTAGCATATATAAACGACATCACGGAAAATTTTCCAGCCAGAGTACACACATCATCCTTTGCAGATGACCTAGCCATATGGACATCTGAAGAATATATTAGTACAGCTAACAGCAGAATACAGCAAGCCCTATTAGCGCTAGAGGACTGGTCAAAATCATGGCTAGTGAAGATAAGTGAGGAGAAAACAACATGCACAGTGTTCTCCCTCTCAACTAAAACTCAGCAACCTAAGCTGGTATTGAATGGAACCTCAAGCCACAAGCCTGTATAACAGATATGCCAGCTCCTAGTAAGATGTAAGATAGAGGGCTGCGTGGTCTCAAGGTATGGTGTCCGCCTCGAGTGCTGGAGGTCCCGGGTTCAAGCCCCGGTGATGACCAGGATTTTTTTCTCGTGGACTTCTAGTAATAACATTTCCCCTGGTCTCTGGGTAGTGAGATCAGACGCCCGTGTGTATTGTTGCGCACGTAAAAAATCCCTTGGCAGTTGGAAATCGAAAAAGAGCAGCCTAACAGCGCGGCCCGGGCAAAGTTTCGAGTTAAAAATCTACCCAAAGTATTTCAGGATCCTCGCCGGCGCTACGGAGTTCATGCACTGAGCTGAGTTTCTCCAGACTCAGGTTTGAGTTAGTAGGAGAACAGAGCACTTATGGGTTGCACCTGTGAGCTATGATGTTGATCCATCGACTAAACTAAACTAATGTATGTAAGATACACATACATATATCTGTGACTAGTTATCTCAACTATATGAAAGACACACACACATATATCTGTGACTAGTTATCTCAACTATATGTAAGACACACACACATATATCTGTGACTGCCATGGACCAAGGTCAGTTCATGGGCTACTAGGTACAGACAGCCTACCGCTTCATGCAGCCCAGCGTGAAGATGAGAAGATTGGGAATCATGCCTTGCATGAAAATAGCAAGGCGGGTTGCTGAGCAGGGGGCAGCGTCTCCTGCAGGCAATGAGTTGGGCTCAACCATCGTCGAGTTGAGACGTGGTTCTTAGCTCTGTAGCACGGCCACAAAAATGTGCCACTACATCTGTGGTTAGGTTGTGTAGTTATTGTTGTCAAGTTACTGTAGACTCTAGGTATTGTTAAACGTAACCGACATGTGGTGTAAATAATAGTATGTGTTGTTAACTACCTGGAGTCAAAAAGAAGATGTAACCTTCTCCTGGTCCCCTGACCTGTGTTCTATTAATTGACTGAGTAGCGTTGAATTAGCTGTTGTTAATTCTGTAGTCCCGGCGCTCAGAGAACATTCATGGTGTACCAAAGAAGTATATATATGTACAAGCACCGCAATTAGAACCCCAAGCCACAAGCCTGTATAACAGATATGCCAGCACCTATGTGATTGATCCTCGAGCCTTAAAGTCAAAGGTTGCGAGCAATATCAATATTACAGCTCGCCCCAAAGAAAGAAAACAAAAAGTCACCGACAGTCAAGAATAACTCACTCCCTGGCAGTGACTAGTCATCTCAACTGTATGTAAGATACACACACATATATCTGTGACTAGTTATCTCAACTGTATCACACACACCTCACTGACTATTTATCTCATCTATAACACACATACCTCAATGACTAGTTATCTCATCTGTAACACACACACACACCTCACTGACTAGTTATCTCAACTGTATGTAGCACACACACCTCACTGACTAGTTATCTCAACTGTAACACACACACCTCACTGACTAGTTATCTCAACTGTATGTAACACACACACCTCACTGACTAGTTATCTCAACTGTAACACACACACACCTCACTGACTAGTTATCTCAACTGTAACACACACACACCTCACTGACTAGTTATCTCAACTGTATGTAACACACACACCTCACTGACTAGTTATCTCGACTGTATGTAACACACACACCTCACAGACTAGTTATCTCAACTGTATGTAACACACACACCTCACTGACTAGTTATCTCAAATGTAACATACACACACCTCACTGATTAGTTATCTTAGCTGTAACACACACACACATACACACACCTCACTGACTAGTTATCTCAACTGTAACACACACACACACACCTCACTGACTAGTTATCTCAACTGTAACATACACACACCTCACTGATTAGTTATCTCAGCTGTAACACACACAACTCACCAACTAGTTATCTCAACTGTAACACACACACCTCACTAACTAGTTATCTTAAATGTAACATACACACACCTCACTGATTAGTTATCTTAGCTGTAACACACACACACATACACACACCTCACTGACTAGTTATCTCAACTGTAACACACACACACACACCTCACTGACTAGTTATCTCAACTGTAACATACACACACCTCACTGATTAGTTATCTCAGCTGTAACACACACAACTCACCAACTAGTTATCTCAACTGTAACACACACACCTCACTAACTAGTTATCTTAAATGTAACACACACACCTCACAGACAAGATATCTCAACTGTATGTAACACACCTCACTGACTAGTTATCTCATCTGTAATACACACACCTCACAGACTAGTTATCTTAAATGTAACACACACACCTCACAGACAAGTTATCTTAAATATAACACACACACCTCACAGACTAGTTATCTTAAATGTAACACACACACCTCACTAACTAGTTATCTTAAATGTAACACACACACCTCACAGACTAGATATCTCAACTGTATGTAACACACCTCACTGACTAGTTATCTCATCTGTAATACACACACCTCACAGACAAGTTATCTTAAATGTAACACACACACCTCACAGACTAGTTATCTTAAATGTAACACACACACCTCACAGACACGTTATCTTAAATGTAACACACACACCTCACAGACTAGTAATCTCAACTGTAACACACACACACACCTCACTGACTAGTTATCTCAACTGTAACACACACACACACACACACAACTCACCAACTAGTTATCTCAACTGTAACACACACACCTCACTGACTAGTTATCTCAACTGTAACACACACACCTCACTGACTAGTTATCTCAACTGTAATACACACACACACACACAACTCACCGACTAGTTATCTCAACTGTAACACACACACCTCACTGACTAGTTATCTCAACTGTATGTAACACACACACACAACTCACCGACTAATTATCTCAACTGTAACACACACACACCTCACTGACTAGATATCTCGACTCTATGTAACACACACACCTCACTGACTAGTTATCTCAACTGTATGTAACACACACAACTCACTGACTAGTTATCTCAACTGTAACATACACAACTCACCGACTAGTTATCTCAACTGTAACATACACACCTCACTGACTAGTTATCTCGACTCTATGTAACACATACACCTCACTGACTAGTTATCTCAACTGTATGTAACACACACACCTCACCGTCTAGTTATCTCAACTGTATGTAACACACACACCTCACTGACTAGTTATCTCAACTGTATGTAACACACACACCTCACCGTCTAGTTATCTCAACTGTATGTAACACATACACCTCACCGTCTAGTTATCTCAACTGTATGTAACACATACACCTCACCGTCTAGTTATCTCAACTGTATGTAACACACACACCTCACCGTCTAGTTATCTCAACTGTATGTAACACACACACCTCACTGACTAGTTATCTCAACTGTATGTAACACACACACCTCACCGTCTAGTTATCTCAACTGTATGTAACACATACACCTCACTGACTAGTTATCTCAACTGTATGTAACACACACACCTCACTGACTAGTTATCTCAACTGTATGTAACACATACACCTCACTGACTAATTATCTCAACTGTATGTAACACAGACACCTCACTGACTAGTTATCTCAACTGTAACACACACACACCTCACTGACTAGTTATCTCAACTGTATGTAACACACACACACAACTCACCGACTAGTTATCTCAACTGTAACACACACACCTCACCATCTAGTTATCTCAACTGTATGTAACACACATACACACCTCACTGACTAGTTATCTCAACTGTATGTAACACACACACCTCACAGACTAGTTATCTCAACTGTATGTAACACACACACCTCACTGACTAGTTATCTCAACTGTATGAAACACACACACACACCTCACTGACTAGTTATCTCAACTGTATGTAACACACACAACTCACCGACTAGTTATCTCAACTGTAACACACACACCTCACCGTCTAGTTATCTCAACTGCATGTAACACACAACTCACCGACTAGTTATCTCAACTGTAACACACACACCTCACCGTCTAGTTATCTCAACTGTATGTAACACACACACACACACACACCTCACCATCTAGTTATCTCAACTGTAACACACACACCTCACAGACTAGTTATCTCAACTGTAACACACACCTCACTGACTAGTTATCTCAACTGTATGTAACACACACACACACCTCACCATCTAGTTATTTCAACTGTATGTAACACGCACACCTCACCGTCTAGTTATCTCAACTGTAACACACACACCTCACCGTCTAGTTATCTCAACTGCATGTAACACACACACCTCACTGACTAGTTATCTCAACTGTAACACACACCTCACCGACTAGTTATCTCAACTGTATGTAACACACACCTCACTGACTAGTTATCTCAACTGTATGTAACACACACCTCACCAACTAGTTATCTCAACTGTATGTAACACACACCTCACCGACTAGTTATCTCAACTATATGTAACACACACCTCACTGACTAGTTATCTCAACTGTATGTAACACACACCTCACTGACTAGTTATCTCAACTGTATGTAACACACACCACACCGACTAGTTATCTCAACTGTATGTAACACACACCTCACTGACTAGTTATCTCAACTGTATGTAACACACACACACACACCTCACTGACTAGATATCTCAACTGTAACACACACCTCACCAATTAGTTATCTCAACTGTATGTAACACACACCTCACTGACTAGTTATGTCAACTGTAAGACACACACCTTACTAACTAGTTATCTCATCTGCATGAGTGGATGAAAATGTGATCTAGGTGGTGGCCGTGTTTTCAGTGTGTATATCTGATACCATCTGCCACTCTAATATACACACATAGTAATCCTCCACCATATTCTCAGTATAGTGGCATGATGTTTAACAAGGTGTTGGTTGCTTTCCTTGGGGAGCCAAGTGTGGACGGAAAACTACAAGCATCTCAAAACTCCCCGACGTCTGGTCCCCAACATGGTGGTTAGGCATTGAACCACTACAGCCTCTGGAGTATTTATCTTTGTGGCTGCAGTTTGCATTTTCCTCATGTTGGACTGGTAGTAAGTGGTTCCGTCGCCCTGCTACTGAGTGAGTGTAAGGTGCGACTCTGTGAGCTGTGATATTCACATGGAATGCTTTTACATGTCCGCTTTTGTTTGTACAGTGACCTGCATGTTCGGAACAATGGCTACTGGCTGTTGCTGAATTAACTGATTTGCCTTTTTGGTTCACGAGTGCATTTTCCAGGAGATTCCTGGGAGTCGGCGCTGGAGCAACGGAGTTCGTGCTTTATGCGATGCTTTTGGCGGATCGACCTGCGGATAGAGAGAGACAGGGCAATGTGAGAAACCTGGGTCAATGAGGTCTTTATGGTGACTGCCGATTCTATCGACAATGAACTGTGGTTTTTGTGGATGACTATTGTGTTGATGTTCTGGCGGCGGCATTATGCACAGTGTACCTGTGCGGGCTGTGATTGCCGAGACTCCTATCTGTTCCACTTTTCACATTGGACAGTAGGGAGCATTTTTTGTGATATTTACTGGCACAGGAATGGAGCATAATGAGGAAGACCCATTGCCGTGAAGTTGGAACCTCGACTAACTAACTAACTCATCTGTATGTAACACACACCCCACAGACTAGTTATCTCAACTGTATGCAACACACACACTTCATTGACTAGTTATCTCAACTGTATTATGTATTAACACACACACCTATGGACTCGTTATCTCAACTGTAACACACACACTTCACAGACTAGTTATCTCAACTGTAACACGCACACCTCACTGACTAGTTATCTCAACTGTATGTAACACGCACACCTCATGGACTCGTTATCTGAACTGTAACACACACACTTCACAGACTAGCAGTGAGGCAGAAAACTCAAGATACTCACAGATGACAGTGATGACAGTGACGACACAGATACTCACAGATGACAGTGATGACAGTGACGACACAGATACTCACAGATGACAGTGATGACAGTGTGTTATCCAAGAAATCATCCTTCTTCTGCTCCACGGGGGTGTTACCAAAGCCAGTGTACTTGCCTCCCAGGCTGGGCGGCAGGTGGCTGAGGACAGACAGGCCATGGTTAGTCTCGCTGTAGTCTAGGTGTGCTCACACAGCTTCACTGTCACATCCATCCTCATGTATACACACCCACATCACATGACTGGACTGGACATTTACGCACACCCACATCACATGACCAGATAGGACATTTACATACCCACATCACATGACCAGACAGGACATTCATTCTCTCTCTCTCTCTCTCTCTCTCTCACACACACACACACACACACACACACACACACACACACACATATATATATATATATATATATATATATATCTATCACATCACCAGACAGGACATTTACACACACTCACATCACATGATTACACATATCCACAGCAGATTATTAGAGTAGATGGGACATTTGAACACACCCACAGCACGTTATCAGAGCAGATGGGACATCTGCACATGTCATGTCAGAAACGGGTAATCAGTTAAGAGAACACAGAAGAGATTTGCATGCAGTACACATGTCATGTCAGAAACGACCAATCAATGAAGAGAACACAGATGATAATTGCCTGATGTGCACATGTCACGTCAGAAACGACCAATCAATGAAGAGAACACAGAAGAGATTTGCATGCAGTACACATGTCATGTCAGAAACGACCAATCAATGAAGAGAACACAGATGATAATTGCCTGATGTGCACATGTCATGTCAGAAACAACCAATCAATGAAGAGAACACAGATGATAATTGCCTGATGTGCACATGTCATGTCAGAAACGACCAATCAATGAAGAGAACAGATGAGCTTTGTATGCTGTACGCATGTCATGATAGAAACGACCAATCAATGAAGAGAAGAACAGATGAGATTTGCCCGACGTACACACTTCTGGCTGATTGGTACTCACTCGGGTCTGGTGGCGTTATCTTGTTGCACTTTACTGAAGTAGTCATCTTTTTGTCTCTTTACGTAATCACTGAAATTAACAAATATTTTTATAATGCTTTCCAAAACAGCAACAAACTAGACAACATAGAATTCTGTTATTATCATTTAGACTGAATAATCTCACTGTATATCAAATTGTGTGAGCGTGTATGAGCGTGTTGTGTGTGTGAATGTGCATGCGTGCGTGCATGCTTGTGTGTGTGTGTGTGTTTGTGCGCATTTGAGTGCACACACACATACAAATAACACTGCTACTTTGAAGACCAATGGATATTCATTCATAGCGTAAATTAAATGTTAACAGACATGATAAGGTGCAGATGAAATGTTAACATAAATGATAAGGTGCAGATGAAATGTTAACAGACATGATACAGTGTCGATGAAATGTTAACAGAAATGATACAGTGAAGATGAAATGTTAACAGAAATGATACAGTGTTGATGAAATGTTAACGCAAGTGATATGGTGCAGATGAAATGTTAACAGAAATGATACAGTGTAGATGAAATGTTAACATAAATGATACAGTGTAGATTAAATGTTAACAGAAGTGATACATCGCAGATAAATGTTAACATAAGTGATACAATACATATTAAATGTTAACAGAAATGATACAGTGTAGATGAAATGTTAACAGAAATGATACAGGGTAGATGAAATTTTAACAGAAGTGATACCGCATAGATGAAATGTTAACAGAAGTGATATGGACATGATAAAGAGTGGCTGGAATGTTAACAGACATGATAGAGAGTGGCTGGAATGTTAACAGTCATGACAGAGTGAATGGAATGTTAACAGACATGACATAGAATGGTGGAATGTTAACAGACATGACAAAGAGTTGCTGGAATATTAACGGACATGATAGAGAATGGCTGGAATGTTGACAGATATGACAGAGAGTGGGTGGAATATTAACAGACATGACAGAGAGTAACTGGAATATTAACAGACATGATAGAGAGTGAATGAAATGTTAACAGACATGATAGAGAGTGGGTGGAATGTTAATAGACATGACAGAGAGTGGCTGGAATGTTAACAGACATGATACAGAGTGGGTGGAATGTTAACAGACATGACAGAGAGTGGCTGGAATGTTAACAGACATGACACAGTGGCTGGAATGTTAACAGACATGACAGAGATTGGTGGAATATTAACAGATATGACACAGAGTGGCTGGAATGTTAACAGACATGATAGAGAGTGGCTGGAATGTTAACAGATATGATAGAGAGTGGATGAAATGTTAACAGATATGATAGAGGGTGGCTGGAATGTAAACAGACATGACAGAGAATGGCTGGAATATGAACAGACATGATAGAGAGTGGCTGGAATGTTACCAGACATGATAGAGAGTGGCTGGATTGTTAACAGACATGATAGAGAGTGGCTGGAATGTTAACAGATATGATAGAGAGTGGCTGGAATGTTAACAGATATGATAAAGAATTGGTGGAATGTTAACAGACATGATAGAGAATGGATGGAACTTTAGCATGTCATTCAATCACCTATCAAGACCACTAACCTAGGTAAAGAATCATAATCCTGATAGCCAGACCCCTGTATCCCTCCCAGGTTGCCCATACTGCTGCTGCTATGGAAGCTCCTGCTGTCATGGGAAGCAGACTGTCCAGATGACAAGCAAGTGGCTGACGATGACGATGCCAGACGAGATGGCTGGAATGCTGAATAATTTCGAGCTGATGACGTATCTATGCTCCAGGGTTTGCCTTCTGCCAGTGTCGCCACCTGAGAGCATTAGGTTCAGTCTTACTGCACAACATCAGACTGACACACTCATGCAACAAATGTCTCAAATCACAACATCAAATTCACACACTCATGCAGCAAATGTCTCAAATCACAACATCAAATTCACATGCTCATGCAGCCAATGTCTCCAAGCACAACATCAGATTCACACATTCTTGCCACAAGTGTCTCAATGCACAACATCAGATTCACACTCATGCAGCTAATGTCTCGAAGCACATTTGTGTGGAGTTTGTGTGTGTGTCAGAGTTTGTGTAGAGTTTGTGTGTGTGTCAGAGTGTGTGTGGAGTTTGTGTGTGTGTCAGAGTGTGTGTGGAGTTTGTGTGTTTCAGAGTTTGCACACACACACCCCACACAAACTATGACACACACATGAACGCCATACAAACTCTTACACACAAAATCACAAGAACTCCACACAAACTCTGACACACACATGAACTCCATACACACAAGAACTCCACACAAACTCTCTATCTCTCTCTCTCTCTCTCTCTCTCTCTCTCTCTCTCTCTCTCTCTCTCTCTCTCTCTCTATCTCTCTCTCTCACACACACATGAACTTCACACAAACTCTGACACACTGTCATGGTCTTATATGTAAGTAAGAGTATAAGTGCCGGTATGTAAGCGAGAGTCAGTGTAAGCATAGCTGAGGTCAAGGGCAGTAAGAGACACCACGGCTTGGCTAGCGGACGGTCAGGCAAGAAGCCCGTGAACAGAGCCACGTGATGTGGGAAGGTCAACGAGGAGAGTCAGTGTGTGTGAGGCAGCGAATAGAGACGGACGTGTGGAGATCTAGAGAGCGATAGAACGATAGAACGATAGTGTTGTGACTGATAGATGGAGATGAACGTTGTGTATTGATATTCGAGGAATGTACGAACTGTGATATGTGCGGGATGATGTGAAGTTGTGATTGTGAATGATCATGCGGGCGACAGTGTAAAGATCGCCATTGTGAGCTAACGCGTGGCTGTTGGTGTTGAACGATTGTTTGAGCGCGAAGTGCGACCATGTTGTCAGCCTGTAATATATTGTAATAAATGATTGTTCAGGAGATAGCTCCTGCCAGTTTCCGATTGCATTCATGTGTTATTAGTGTATGTTACGTAGATGTTGTAATTTGCCTGTCTAAGTCCAGTGAACTAGACGGAGCTAATAGTTAGGACTCTTGACAGGTATAATGGTGTCAGAAGTACACATGAACCACATTCCCATGTAAAGTGCATAAAAGAACGCTACTCTTGTAAAGAAGAAGATCTATTGCATAATATGTATAAGAAATTGTAAATCAAAGATGTGTTAATAGAGTCAGAACGAAAATAACATCATTTCTCTCCACAGCAGGTTTCAATTCTACAAAGCGACCGACGTAACCAGACCAGGTCAACGGTAACCAGCACGAGAATCACGTTCCTGTACATCAAGCGTTCGAGTAGTCAGCAGAGAAAGATAAGTTGATTAATTTTGATTGCTAAGTACCCAAATCTGCATTCTTTGATTTTCTTGTATAAATACCATCATTAGTAGATTTGAATATTAATTAACAGAAAATGAGTTCAGATGATGAACACCTCCAAGATCTATCAGACTTCTGGGGCACAAAACATTACAGAGGGTTACAAGATTTTTTCATGAGTACACGGACACAAGACGAAGAAAAATGTAATATAAATCATGACCTAATACGTGATTGGACACAGAAATTTGAAAAGAAAATGCAAGACTGCAAAATCCCAAAATTTTATTGGAGTATATGGTGCACAGCGCATGTGCCAATAGAACGTGAAAAATTATCGGAGATCATACCAGAGTTCTCAAGTAGAGACTATGACTATTATAAAACAAAGATATTGAAACACTATATAAACTCGTTCGAGACTCTAAAAGTAGAGATACAAAATTTGAAACCAGTCACAGACAAGTCATTCACCCAGTATATAAGGGAATTAGAAGAATCTTTCAGAAAACTAACATTGGAAATTAAACATTCAGACAACAATCAAGGAGTAATAAATTTCTTGCTAATAGAAAAACTAAAAGCAACACTACCAGCCGAATGCGGAAGATATTTAGAAGAACACAAAACAGAACCTATCAAAAACTTACTAGAAAAATGCCGCGAATATTACAACCAAAGTATGAACCTGGTTAAGAACACTCAACAGAAGAGTACTGTGAAAGCAACGGCATCTGCAGCCACAGATTGTCAAAATAAATCACAGAAAACAAAACCAGTACTGTGCAAACATTGTAGCACTCCACATACAGAAAACGGAATATGCGATAAAAATCCCACTTATCAAGAATACCTAAATAGTATTATAGCACAAAAACTGGGGAAGGTAAACCAAAGGAAATATAGAACAAAATGTCATTTTTGCCTTGCGTATGGCCACAGGCGTTTTGAATGTGAAGGTGTAAAAAGAATACAGAAAGCAAAAGCAAATGCAGCCATAAACATTACAACAGACATTTCAGCAAAGAACTTAGAAAAAGTAAACATCACAGAAACGAAAACAAGACCAAACACTGCAAATGCAGAACAGACTGAGTTTTACCCATCAGACTTCATACCATATTCCAATAATGTTGTTAATATCACTCAGCCTCATGCCTTATTAAAAGAGGGTAATACTCAACAAGAAAGTGAGGAAATGAACAAAACCTCAAGACTGTCGTTAGGAAAACTAACATTCCATGAAGGATACATCAATGATACAGTATGCACATGTGTACGCGATACAGGGTCCTGTCTTATCGGTCTTCGGAAGAACCTAGCTGATCCTAAAGACTACCTAGATGAGTACATCTATTGCAGAACTGTTTCAGGGACAGTAGAGAAATATCCTATGGCATGGGCCAATATAAAATCACCTTTCCTATCAGGCAGAGTAACTTGTGCTCTATTAGACAATCCATGCTGTGATTTATTAATTGGAAATGTATTAAATGTGACAGACTACACAGAGTCCAAAACTCACACAGGGCAAAAAGTTAACACCACAACAAGCACTGCCTTAACTACACCACTCATCATACAACAACATGATGAACAGACCAAAGTACCACACCATACCAACGTGATTACCATCTCACAACAAGAAAAAACAAACTGGTGTGGATCATCACAAAAAAAAAGGTGCAGAAAACAAGCATGTCACAAGGGCAAGGAAAGATCACAAATCATCATGGTACATACTATACCTCCTGTACTCCCTATTAACTACACACATGCCCAAGTGCACAAAGTGGAGGGTTATACTCGCACTACTCATTGTGAATACAAAACAACTGACTTCACTAACAGTTTTAGTCACACATCATCATGACGCAACACAGATGATCTTACTTATGACAAACCAGCTAATTCTGATACTTACATCATTACTGTTGAACCAAAGTTTGTTGTTACCACTGATAAACTCTATGTCAAGTCAACTCAGACACATACTTATGCTGAACAATGTAAATCATCAGTCGGTGGAATTACTGACAAAAATCAGCAACAAATTACCCTACATATTTTGGAAAATATACACAAATTGCAGAAATGCATACAAACATGCACGATTACATTTCAAAACTATACATGGTGTATTATTATTATGTGAACTATTGAATGTATACACACATGTACAAGTGCAGGTTTGGAGATAGCACTCAAAATGATCTCAACATGAAATTTGAAAATCCCCACCCTTCGGAAAATTGTAACCGTAACCCACTTTTTATCTGTAGATCGAGTAACCAGAGTTGCCTTGTCTGCTGTACGACTCCAGCGCTATGATACTAGCACACTTCATTGTATAGACCAACGTAAAAGTTCCTTCAACGTGAAAAGTGTCACCGGCAGAACAGTAAAACTCAACATGTGATTTCAGGTATCTAACAGTAAGATATACCCATATTGACTTTGTTTCAAACGAGTATCTACAGAATCCACCTTTTGAAATCGACTAACAACGACGACAGCTTCACAACTACAGATATTCATTTCCGGTGATCAGTCTAATAAACCAGATGCCAACCTACAAACTATGGCAAAGACAGTCACAGACAGACGCACCATGGCCACACTCAAAATTTAGGCCACCGAACTTAATTAATTCTTATTTTATACGTGTGAATTCCAGCAATTTTACAGAACGGACTTACAAATTGTCCAAACTTCGTGAAAAGTCTTAATCACTATACAGAAGGAAGGACAATATCATGATTTGCAGAAGACGTCAATAATCGTATGAGAAAGAAGACATGCCAAAGATTCCAGCACGGAAATGAACATTGAACACTTCTTCTTCTTCTTCTTCAGCGTTCCGAGCCATTGAGGTTCTTTGCTGCAAATACAATCCGTCTCCATTCGTCTCTCTGGTGGACCTTCTCTTGCCAGTCGTTGATTCCAAGTGCTTGTAGGTCTGTACATGTATTATCTCTCCACCGCCTTCTTGGTCTACCTCGGGGTCTACGGTCATTTATTTCCTGAGTGTAAGCGAGTTTTGTTTCCCTATTATCTTCCATTCTTTCTATATGCCCCAGCCATTGTAGTCTATTAGCCTTCATGATACCAGTGATTAGCGGGGACTTAAACAGATCATAAATGTCTTTGTTACTTCTTCTTTTCCACTCTCCACTTTGTGTATCCCTAATGGGTCCAAAGATGCGTCTTAAAATTTTGTTCTCAAAAGTTTGTAACAAGGCTTCGTCTCCTTTCGTTGTACTCCAGGTTTCAGAGCCATACAGCACAACTGGTCTGATCAGTGTTTTGTATATTGTGATTTTGGTGTTACGAGATAGCGCCTTTGATTTTAGTAGATGTTGTAGTGCATAGTATATCTTATTTCCAGAGTTGATTCTAGTTTGTATTTCTTCCCTTATGATGTTGGAGCAGTTGAAGATTGTACCCAGGTATTTGTATGTTTCCGTTCTTTTAATGGTCATATTATCTATTTGTATGTGGCCAGAGTTTCTAGCCATTCCGTCTCTTGAAATTACCATATATTCTGTCTTATCTTGGTTGATAACCAGCCCCATCTGTTGGGCTTTTCCCTTTAAGTGAGTCAATATTTCCAATGTCTTTTGAACATTGAACACTGTTAATTTAATTCCGTGTGCATAACTTTCACAGGACAATAACAGGATCCTATATGTGCATAAAGGCAGCGACGATGAATATTTTAGTGTAAATGTATTAACTGTATGACATCCAATGTCTAATTTTATTATTATATTAGATTGTATTGTTATAATGTGATATGTACATATGAGTGTAAGTATAGTGGCGAATAGAATAAGTGGTAATGCTGAGAATCAACGCCTGGCAGTCCCAATACGCGAGTGTTACCAAACTTGCTATCGCGTATGGTGGATAGCCCGACGAATGACGCTTAGCAATAGGGGTACAGAAGTAACATCATAATATGGTAACAAGAAAGAACATACCAACAGGGTGATGCCAACCAAAGAGATTAATAACAAATCTCCATAACAGTAAACGAGGTGTACCCAAAAAGGGAAACAACTCACGGTCTGACATAAGATGAGGAAAGGGGGACTATTACATACATGAAGTATATTCGAACCATGACCACAACATTGACATGGTGTGCTCATAAAGAATCGATGAGAGTGCATTAAATAGAGACGAGGGGAACCACGTCTGAATAGAGAGAAAATTTAAGAATGCTGTAAGAGGAAGTTGTAGCCTTATTCGAGGCGTAAACCAATGGAGAATCCTTAAACCAGTATAGCCACAATAACTATGAGATGATAATGCACAGCCAATCGATTGAGTAAAATGAACAGAATGTAATGTCACGGATTGGGGGTTAAGTAATATAACGAGGTATGACAAGTAGACCCAACCAGAACAGTTGTCAGACCACGACAAAACCTTGAGAGAAACCTCAATACTGAAAAAGAGAGAACAATATTTAAAATTAATCTCGGAAAAGATCAGAGCAAAAAGGGACACAAGCGTATACTTATGATCATATAATCCCCTGACAATGTTAGAAAGATGTACCAAGAGTAACAACAGCAGAATGTGTCACATTTCCAAGAGAAAGTGCCACATTGGTTGGGCGGGGGGAGAATGTCATGGTCTTATATGTAAGTAAGAGTATAAGTGCCGGTATGTAAGCGAGAGTCAGTGTAAGCATAGCTGAGGTCAAGGGCAGTAAGAGACACCACGGCTTGGCTAGCGGATGGTCAGGCAAGAAGCCCGTGAACAGAGCCACGTGATGTGGGAAGGTCAACGAGGAGAGTCAGTGTGTGTGAGGCAGCGAATAGAGACGGACGTGTGGAGATCTAGAGAGCGATAGAACGATAGTGTTGTGACTGATAGATGGAGATGAACGTTGTGTATTGATATTCGAGGAATGTACGAACTGTGATATGTGCGGGATGATGTGAAGTTGTGATTGTGAATGATCATGCGGGCGACAGTGTAAAGATCGCCATTGTGAGCTAACGCGTGGCTGTTGGTGTTGAACGATTGTTTGAGCGCGAAGTGCGACCATGTTGTCAGCCTGTAATATATTGTAATAAATGATTGTTCAGGAGATAGCTCCTGCCAGTTTCCGATTGCATTCATGTGTTATTAGTGTATGTTACGTAGATGTTGTAATTTGCCTGTCTAAGTCCAGTGAACTAGACGGAGCTAATAGTTAGGACTCTGACACACACACACACTTACACAAACATAACACAAACTCTGACACACACACTTATACAAACACCACACAAACTCTGGCCCACACAAACTCTGACACACATGAACTCCACACAAACTCTGACACACACACACACACACACACACACACACACACACAAACTCTGACACACACATGAACTCTTCACAAACTCTGACACATGCACAAACTCCACACAAACTCTGACACACACACATACATGAACTCCACACAAACTCTGACACACAAACGAACTCCATTCAAAATTTGACACACACAAACTCTGACACACACATTTACACAAACTCCACACAAACTCTGACACACAAACTCTAACACACACACACTCACATGAACTTCACACAAACTCTAACACACACATCACACAACCTCCACACAAACTCTGATACACACACTCACATCAATTCCACACAAACTTTGACACACATATATGAACTCCACACAAACTGACACACACAAACTCTGGCACACACACTCACATGAACCCCACACAAACTTTGACACACACACTCACAAACTCCACACAAACTCTGACACACACACATTAACTCCACACAAACTATGACACACACAAACTCCACACAAACTCTGACACACACACAAACTCTACATAAACTCTGACATACACACAAACTCCACACAAACTGACACACACACAAACTCCATAAACTCCACACAAACTCTGATACACATGAACTCCACACAAACTCTGACACACACACTCACAAACTCCACACAAACTCTGACACACACACTCACAAACTCCATACAAACTCTGACACACACACTCACAAACTCCATACAATCTCTGACACACACACTCACAAACTCCACACAAACTCTGACACACACACTCACAAACTCCACACAAACTCTGACTCACACACTCACAAACTCCACATAAACTCTGACACACACACTCACAAACTCCACACAAACTCTGACACACACACTCACAAACTCCACACAAACTCTGACGCACACACTCACAAACTCCATACAAACTCTGACTCACACACTCACAAACTCCATACAAACTGTCACGAATTGGCCGCCTTAACATCCCAGAATATTTTTCTCGGTCTCCAAATTTGAGAGGCCAAATTGAGAAAGAATGAATTAATCACACTACTCCAAAATTATCTAGTCGTGAGGTAAGATTATTCACAAAAAGCCTCTAGCCATGACGTAAGCTTGCAGATGGCAAGTAAAAAGGGCAACTAGATAATTAGTATACACCTTGGGAAACTGCTGACCCAGACATGCTGAATCAACAATGAAGGGGCCATGGACTGTGTAATTAAAACTGACCAGGCATGACACCTGATAAGCACAGGTAGGAAATCGCCAGGTGTGAACAACATTGACAGAGGGAGAGATAATAGCCCCAGGGCTGTAAACTAAGCCCCGTCCACTCTGACTGGCAGACTCAGGAATGTGTGAAAACAGATCTGATAAGACAATTAACACTGGGCTGTAGACTGTACCAGACAGAGAGGAGCAAGGTGTGATGGCCAGGTTGCGGGGATAATTGCAATTACCGTCAGCGGGAGATAAGAAGAATTTATGACGGGAATGCCAAAGAGATAATAGTGTCTCAGACACTGTCTGCTAGACTAAGCTTAAATAAGGGTCCCTAGCCTAGTTTAGGTTAGATTAAGTTTGACTTCAGAACAGGTGAGAAGAGAGAGTAAATGTAGATTTCTTAGTAACTAAGTATTTTAGGTGTATGTACTGAATTCCAGTCTATATCTGATCTAGGTTATTGCAAGAACTATCATTGTCATAGATTACTTGAGTGTTCTTTCTAAGTTCTGCGTTCAATATCATATTGCTTTAAAGTGTTATTCTTCTGAGAAATAGAGCCTTATGTGAGACAGATCTTGTCTGGGTAGACTTTTAGGTGTCTTGGTAGATGCTTGTCATTTCGTTGTACACTATCCTAGTTGCCTTTTGGTGTGTGCATTTGTTGTACAGAATATAGTCAACTGACTATTTATTTAATTCTTACAACAGCAGTAACTAAGTGTGATTAAACCGGGCAGCTCAGCAAATATAGCTGGTCTGTTTGGTCACTTCAATTAGACTTGTTGTATATCTCATTTTGTAGCTATACAATATTAGTACTCATTAATAATGCCTTATGCTATTATGTGAGTATCATTAGATGTCTATCTTGAAGTAATATAATGTTTACGGATATGTTGGATGTATGTATGTGTAATTTCATATGAATATACGATGCTAGGAATATGCTTCGTACATATTCTTTTTGTGTATATACATCTCATTTCGTATACCTACAAACTAACTAGTGCATTATGCTATTATGTTAAAGTATCATAATATGTCTAGTTTAATTAATGTTTTATGTGTATTTCATGTTTGGTATATTGATTTGTCATATGCAAGCCTATCAATATGACGTGTTATATTATGGTGTGCGCATTGGCACACTAACCATCGATTGCATTTGTAGCAGAGGTGTAATGGTACAGACAGTACCCACAAGTGTTATGGGGTATATGGTGCTAAACTTTCTCAGTGTATTGTGGGCGTGCGTCCCCGGTAATGCATGGAAACCTGGCCCAGCTATTGGTCACGGCTTGTAAGCCCGGATGACCTGGCATTGTTATAATACACTTACCGACCCTGTGAGCTGCTAAACTAACATTGGACGGAGCGGCTGTACGACACAGAATTTCTGTATTAGCGACATGGACATGGGGCGGCAGAAATGTAATCATTACAGGCGTGTGAGACCATTGAAAAGCCCGTCCCAGACTAAAGACAGTAGGGAGAAGGAGGAGGGTGAACATAGTAGAGCTGGAAGATAAACTTGGCCAGACTGGTCATTGTATATGTTTGTGTTATGATATGTTTTAATTAGGATTGCGCTGATGTAGAACTGATATAACACATTCTCGACTTTCTTTCAAGCTCTCACAAGGAGCCCTATGTTATAGATCTCAAGACTAGAGACTACTGACTAGGAGTGTCAGGACTGACAGGATCTCAGAATACCGGCAAGCTGTTCTTTTTCTGTTGGGTGTGTCTACTGGAGAGTGGGGATCTGGACCACAGATCCAGATAGATGGAGTAACAAGTAAAGTTACGTAATGTTTGTCATCAATATCAATATGTATATGATTTCATCATCCTCATATTGACAATCATCCTATGTCTGTTGTTATGATTAGCAAATAAATGTTGTAGTATTGTAACTCATAGTTCTGTCATTATATTTTTTCCAATTGTGCATACGTATTGTTGTGTACATTGGTGGGGGTTCACTTACACACCAAGGAAAGGAGCAGTCAGGGAGAAAACCTGTACTGAGATAGTCGTCTATACTAATATATTTAGACTTAAAACATCTATCTTAAGCTAACCGTCTCTTTCCTATACCTTGGCGAATATTCAGCACAGTTCATTTCATTTTGTAACGAGCCACTTAGAGCTGTACGTTGGATATTCAGGGCTTAATCTGTAGTTCAGCCATATAGATTTTGTCCCAAGTCAGTTTCTGACTATCGGGGGTTGCTCGCCAGTGAATAAGATTTTCATCTAGCCGGTGGGGCATCCCGACTTATGACAGATTGGTATCTCGTCTCGGGGATATAATTTTAACCCAATCCTACAGATTGGGGTCCAGTCCGCGAGCCTGAACCAGGATTCTAGTAATCATAGTGATTCTACTAGACCCTAGACATACGATTTTATAAGTTAACTCTTGTAATCTTCAATCATCAAAATAGACTATCATCAGATGTAGCTAATTTTAGTTGAGGAAGTTACAGAGTAGAGATATAACTTTTCAAAAGTGTATAACAGATAAGAACTTATGAGAACTACCTCATCTATCATTTATTGATAAGTATTTTAATTCTTATCATTTAGTGTATCATTCATCATTTAATGATAACTGATCACTTTAATCATATTTACATTGATGTGTTTGATGATTTAACTGCTTGATTGATTTGCCATTTTATGCTTACTTATGCCATTTTCATTATGACATGTATGCAGTACATTTTAATATTTATTTAGGTAAATATTACTGATTACTGTGTAGTATATCTCTCACACTTACTTCACTGCGGTCGCCAGAAACTACTTGAATATTACTTTCAGTTGTCTTTCACTGCTGAGGGTTAACTCTACACATTGGTTTTGATTCTGCTGTCATTGGTTCACTCTTGTCTTTCTAGCTTAGCTTTGAATTTGATAGATACATAGGAGCTTACCATTAGCAAATATGGACTCACCTTCCCAGGATCTAGATTATCTGAAGGCGCGCACAGATTACTTAGAGTCCACGAGAAGGTTAGGCATAATAGAGGGCTTAACAGGAGAACAATTAGAAACATACATCAGAGACGAGATGAAAGAGTGGGACATGGCGGAGGAACAGATGAATAAAACAATTGATGAGTTATTTGAAGCAAAAGAGCGTAGCAAAACTGAAGAAGCAGAGATTAATAAACAGCATATGGAAGTAGTCAATGCAGAGAAGCTAACCTTTCTAGCGGAACATAAGGTAGGAGATATGGATGCTCACCCAACCAGGAAGGAAGGGACATCTTTGCCACCCACCGCGGAATCAGAGTTAGTGGACCGGGAACTACAGGTTCTCATTCGACCCTGTCCTAAACGGAAAAGAGGGAAGAAAAAACGTGCCAAAGGCACTTCAAACAGTCACAAACGTGATAACTGTTTGTACCACGGCAATGGTGGTTTAACTGTACAGGACCTTCAGGGAAACCACTTAACTTCTACGAGGAATGAATCTCGAGAGAAAGAGGAACTGAAGACAACCTTTAATGAGGTCGCAGGCGGAGACCTAGCCGATTCTCACATTCCCTTCTGTTCACAGAATCACGAAGTGGAATTACATCTGACTGAAATAGTGAGGATGGAAGTAACTGAATCCCAGGTGAATTTCATTACTGCAATGCGGGAAGAATCACCGATTATCAGTTCAGATAATTTAACTGGTTCGCCAGTACAAGACTCCCAGGAAACTCATTCTACTTCAACGAGAGGTGAAACTCAAGAGGAAGATGACCTGAGGACATCTTTTAAGGAGGTCGGAGATCGAAAAGTAACTGACTTTATTATTCCCTTCAGCTCAGGAGAGGATGAAGTGGGATTAAATTTGACTGACAGAGGGATGAAGGAAGACCCGGAACCCCTTGTGATCTTTGAGGCTGCAGCTCAGGAAAAGACACTAGACATCAGTTCAAATTATTTACGTATTGTGATGGATTGCTTAGACAGCCCACCGCAGGATTTACCTCAACTGGACTTAGCCCATGAAAGCAGGACCAGAGAGGAACATCCAGACCAGGAAACATTTCCAGTTGTTATCTCACAGTATACCAGTTCGGAGACTCAGGAAACACAGGGAATTGTCTTGAGCCAGAATATGGACTCTGATATTGTGCAGACATTGTCTGTAGTTGCTAAAGAAGAAAATTCTTTGCACAAGATGGAGGAAGAAACGCCTATCATCTCATTAGCTGAAGTTATCAGGGAATTCCAGCAACAGGGACCTGAAGTAACAGAAATCAAGAGTGGTTTGGAACCAACACTCTTAGGACTCAATCTACCCTTCAGTCAGGTCGATTTGATAGGAGTAGATCAGCTATTTGTGGATACTTTATTCAAAAGTAACACCACTTTATCGCCCTGGAGTAACTATGTTATTTCTCAAGGCAGGACAACTTGGCACACTAAAATTCCACTTTCTAGCACGGTTTTCACACGAAACTCTATTGCAGAGAAACTCAGCCCGTTAACTGATTATCAGGGGAAGAAACCGCGACACCGAGGAGGGACGATTGTTACTCCCGACTTTGAAGGAGGAAAGCGCCAGTTGAATTTATATCATGGGACCATGATGTGTAACATTATTCCTTTCAAAAGGAAGATATTGATGAATCTGTTAAGGATCTATAAAGGATGGAGGAATATCACGGAGACAAGCTTTGCTGTGGCCAGCTTATGCAAGACCTCACTACGGGTACATCCTCGGCTGAAAGGAGTAAATCACGTGAGTGAATGGTGTAAAACAATTGCTGCCCAGAGGCGTAGAAGAATCCCGTTGATTGTGATTTTTCCCAGAGGGGTAAAATTACAACCTTCTGACAATTACCGGATTTTACCAAGCTATGGCATGGAATCCCGGCCGAAAACCAGGTACAAGGATCTATCCAGAGTATCTTTGGGTTATGGAAATGGAACGTCTTTATGCAGATGCAGGACAACCCACTGCCACAAGGAATATTGGAAACCTTTAGGCAGATACAGAACGGAGAGTGCTTAGGCATTATTCTGGGATGTACGGCGTGCTTTGACAAAAGATTTCTGGCAGAAACTTTTTTTTTAAGGGGAAAGCTCTGTCACGAATTGGCCGCCTTAACATCCCAGAATATTTTTCTCGGTCTCCAAATTTGAGAGGCCAAATTGAGAAAGAATGAATTAATCACACTACTCCAAAATTATCTAGTCGTGAGGTAAGATTATTCACAAAAAGCCTCTAGCCATGACGTAAGCTTGCAGATGGCAAGTAAAAAGGGCAACTAGATAATTAGTATACACCTTGGGAAACTGCTGACCCAGACATGCTGAATCAACAATGAAGGGGCCATGGACTGTGTAATTAAAACTGACCAGGCATGACACCTGATAAGCACAGGTAGGAAATCGCCAGGTGTGAACAACATTGACAGAGGGAGAGATAATAGCCCCAGGGCTGTAAACTAAGCCCCGTCCACTCTGACTGGCAGACTCAGGAATGTGTGAAAACAGATCTGATAAGACAATTAACACTGGGCTGTAGACTGTACCAGACAGAGAGGAGCAAGGTGTGATGGCCAGGTTGCGGGGATAATTGCAATTACCGTCAGCGGGAGATAAGAAGAATTTATGACGGGAATGCCAAAGAGATAATAGTGTCTCAGACACTGTCTGCTAGACTAAGCTTAAATAAGGGTCCCTAGCCTAGTTTAGGTTAGATTAAGTTTGACTTCAGAACAGGTGAGAAGAGAGAGTAAATGTAGATTTCTTAGTAACTAAGTATTTTAGGTGTATGTACTGAATTCCAGTCTATATCTGATCTAGGTTATTGCAAGAACTATCATTGTCATAGATTACTTGAGTGTTCTTTCTAAGTTCTGCGTTCAATATCATATTGCTTTAAAGTGTTATTCTTCTGAGAAATAGAGCCTTATGTGAGACAGATCTTGTCTGGGTAGACTTTTAGGTGTCTTGGTAGATGCTTGTCATTTCGTTGTACACTATCCTAGTTGCCTTTTGGTGTGTGCATTTGTTGTACAGAATATAGTCAACTGACTATTTATTTAATTCTTACAACAGCAGTAACTAAGTGTGATTAAACCGGGCAGCTCAGCAAATATAGCTGGTCTGTTTGGTCACTTCAATTAGACTTGTTGTATATCTCATTTTGTAGCTATACAATATTAGTACTCATTAATAATGCCTTATGCTATTATGTGAGTATCATTAGATGTCTATCTTGAAGTAATATAATGTTTACGGATATGTTGGATGTATGTATGTGTAATTTCATATGAATATACGATGCTAGGAATATGCTTCGTACATATTCTTTTTGTGTATATACATCTCATTTCGTATACCTACAAACTAACTAGTGCATTATGCTATTATGTTAAAGTATCATAATATGTCTAGTTTAATTAATGTTTTATGTGTATTTCATGTTTGGTATATTGATTTGTCATATGCAAGCCTATCAATATGACGTGTTATATTATGGTGTGCGCATTGGCACACTAACCATCGATTGCATTTGTAGCAGAGGTGTAATGGTACAGACAGTACCCACAAGTGTTATGGGGTATATGGTGCTAAACTTTCTCAGTGTATTGTGGGCGTGCGTCCCCGGTAATGCATGGAAACCTGGCCCAGCTATTGGTCACGGCTTGTAAGCCCGGATGACCTGGCATTGTTATAATACACTTACCGACCCTGTGAGCTGCTAAACTAACATTGGACGGAGCGGCTGTACGACACAGAATTTCTGTATTAGCGACATGGACATGGGGCGGCAGAAATGTAATCATTACAGGCGTGTGAGACCATTGAAAAGCCCGTCCCAGACTAAAGACAGTAGGGAGAAGGAGGAGGGTGAACATAGTAGAGCTGGAAGATAAACTTGGCCAGACTGGTCATTGTATATGTTTGTGTTATGATATGTTTTAATTAGGATTGCGCTGATGTAGAACTGATATAACACATTCTCGACTTTCTTTCAAGCTCTCACAAGGAGCCCTATGTTATAGATCTCAAGACTAGAGACTACTGACTAGGAGTGTCAGGACTGACAGGATCTCAGAATACCGGCAAGCTGTTCTTTTTCTGTTGGGTGTGTCTACTGGAGAGTGGGGATCTGGACCACAGATCCAGATAGATGGAGTAACAAGTAAAGTTACGTAATGTTTGTCATCAATATCAATATGTATATGATTTCATCATCCTCATATTGACAATCATCCTATGTCTGTTGTTATGATTAGCAAATAAATGTTGTAGTATTGTAACTCATAGTTCTGTCATTATATTTTTTCCAATTGTGCATACGTATTGTTGTGTACATTGGTGGGGGTTCACTTACACACCAAGGAAAGGAGCAGTCAGGGAGAAAACCTGTACTGAGATAGTCGTCTATACTAATATATTTAGACTTAAAACATCTATCTTAAGCTAACCGTCTCTTTCCTATACCTTGGCGAATATTCAGCACAGTTCATTTCATTTTGTAACGAGCCACTTAGAGCTGTACGTTGGATATTCAGGGCTTAATCTGTAGTTCAGCCATATAGATTTTGTCCCAAGTCAGTTTCTGACTATCGGGGGTTGCTCGCCAGTGAATAAGATTTTCATCTAGCCGGTGGGGCATCCCGACTTATGACACAAACTCTGACACACACACTCACAAACTCCATACAAACTCTGACACACACACTCACAAACTCCACACAAACTCTGACACACACACTCACATGAACTCCACACAAACTCTGACACACACACTCACAAACTCCATACAAACTCTGACACACACACTCACAAACTCCACACAAACTCTGACACACACACTCACATAAACTCCACACAAACTCGGACACAGATGAACTCCATACAAACTCTGACACACACACTCACAAACTCCACACAAACTCTGACACACACACTCACAAACTCCACACAAACTCTGACTCACACACTCACAAACTCCACACAAACTCTGACACACACACTCACAAACTCCACACAAACTCTGAGACACACACTCACAAACTCCATACAAACTCTGACACACACACTCACAAACTCCACACAAACTCTGACACACACACTCACAAACTCCACACAAACTGTGAAACACACTCACAAACTCCACACAAACTCTGACACACACACTCACATGAACTTCACATAAACTCTGACACACACATTAACTCCACACAAACTCTGACACACAAGAACGCCACACAAACTCTGACTCACACACATGAACTCCACACAAACTCTGACACACACACTCACACAAACTCTGACACACACACTCACATGAAGTCCATACAAACTCTGACACACACACGAACTCCTCACAAGCTGACACACAAACTCCAAACAAACTTAGCCGTAACAACAAATCCAACCTTGTCCCTCAAGAGAGCCGCAGCCTTGGTGTTGTACTTTTCTTGCAGGCTCATCCCCTCTTTATAGTCTGGCTGTGAGAGGAAAAAGTCCTGGCACATTCTGTTGCCACCTGCTTTCATCTTTTCCAGCTCGGAGTCCTTCCACTTGTCCATGGACACAGACCGCACAAAACTGTGGACAGATTTCTCAGACATCACTTCACAAACATGTCAGTTACATTCAGGACAATGTCTACATGCTTCTCTCAGTCACTGACTCTAACAGCCCGACACTACAATTACAGCTCATCGTCAATGAAAGTGGCAGTCATTAGAAAAGCAGCAGTTGCACACACATTACTGCATAATGCAAAACCAGCTATTTCAGCAACTGGATGTCTGACATTTTTCTGAACATGCAGTTCACCATACAAACAACCACAGACAGATGTAAAAGCATTCCACAGCTCACAGTGTCACCCCAAGCACTTATTTCTGTAGTTGGGTGACTGAACCATGTGCTGACAGCTCACAGTGTCACTCCAAGCACTTATTTCTGTAGCTGGGTGACTGAACCATGTGCTGACAGTCCAACATGAGGAAAATGCGTACGCAAACCATAACCAGAAGTAGAAACACTCCAAAGGTGGTAACAGTTCAACAACCTATCCACCATATTACCCTTCAGAGTGGAGTATTTACCTACATTATTAGAGTGGAGTATTTGCCTACAATATCACAGTGGAGTATTTCCCCACATCATCAGAGTCGAGCATTTACCTACATCATCAGAGTGAAGTATTTGCCTACATCATCAGAGTGGAGTATTTCCCTACAACATCAGAGTGGAGTATTTCCCCACATCTGAGTGGAGTATTTCCCCACATCATCATAGTGGAGTATTGGTTTACATCATTAGAGTGGATTATTTCCCTAAATCATCTGAGTGGATTATTTCCCTACATCATCAGAGTGGAGTATTTCCCTACAAAATCAGAGTGGAGTATTTCCCCACATCATCAGAGTGGAGTATTTGATAACATCATCATAGTGGAGTATGCCCCCACATCACCAGAGTGGATTATTTCCATACATAATCAGAGTGGATTATTTCCCCACATTGTCAGAGTGGAGTATTTCCTCACATCATCACAGTCGAGCATTTACCTACACCATCAAAGTGGATTATTTGCCTACATCATCAGAGTGGATTATTTCCCTACAACATCAGAATGAAGTATTTGCCTACATCATCAGAGTGGAGTATTTCCCTACAACATCAGAGTGGAGTATTTCCCCACATCATCATAGTGGAGTATTGGTTTATATCATCAGAGTGGATTATTTCCCTAAATCATCAGAGTGGAGTATTTGCCTACATAATCAAAGTGCAGTAGCGCCCCACATCATCAGAGTGGAGTATTTCCCCACAACATCAGAGTGGATTATTTCCCTACATCATCAGAGTGGAGTATTTCCCTACAACATCAGAGTGGAGTATTTCCCCACATCATCAGAGTGGAGTATTTGCCTACATCATCAGAGTGGAGTATTTGCCAAAATCATCAGAGTGGAGTATTCCCCCACATCACCAGAGTAGATTATTTCCTTACATCATCAGAGTGGATTATTTCCCCACATCATCAGAGTGGAGTATTTGCCTACATCATCAGAGTGGAGTATTTGTCAACACCATCAGAGTGGAGTATTCCCCCACATCATCAGAGTGAATTATTTCCCTACATCATCAGAGTGGAGTATTTGCCTACAACATTAGAGTGGAGTATTTGCCTACATCATCAGAATGGAGTATTTGCCAACATCATCAGAGTGGAGTATTCCCCCACATCATCAGAGTGGATTATTTCCCTACATCATCAGAGTGGATTATTTCCATACATCATCAGAGTGGAGTATTTCCCTACATCATCAGAGTGGAGTATTTGCCTACAACATTAGAGTGGAGTATTTTCCCACATCATCAGAGTGGAGTATTTGCCTACAACATTAGAGTGGAGTATTTCCCCACATCATCAGAGTGGAGTATTTCCCCACATCATCAGAGTGGAGTATTTGTCTACAGCATTAGAGTGGAGTATTTCCCCACATCATCAGAGTGGAATATTTGCCTACAACAATGGAGTGGAATATTTGCCTACAATATTAGAGTGGAGTATTTTCCTACAACATTAGAGTGGAGTATTCCCCCACAACATCAGAGTGGATTATTTGCCTACATCAACAGAGTGGAGTATTTGCCTACATCAACAGAGTGGAGTATTTGCCTACAACATCAGAGTGGAGTATTTGCCTACAACATCAGAGTAGAGTATTTCCCTACATCATCAGAGTGGATTATTTGCCTACAACATCAGAGTAGAGTATTTGCCTACAACATCAGAGTGGAGTACTTCCCTACATCAACAGAGTGGAATATTTGCCTACAACATCAGAGTGGAGTATTTGCCTACAACATCAGAGTGGAGTATTTGCCTACAACATCAGAGTGGAGTATTTCCCTACATCATCAAAGTGGAGTATTTGCCTACAACATTAGAGTGGAGTATTTACCTACAACATCAGAGTGGATTATTTCCCTACATCACCAGAGTGGAGTATTTGCCAACATCATCCGAGTAGAGTATTTCCCTACAACATCAGGGTGGAGTATTTGCCTACAACATTAGAGCGGAGTATTTCCCCACATCATCAGTGTAGAGTACATGCCTACCTCATCATCTCATCTCATCATGTTCCTCTTGTACCTTGCAGTGTCGAGGTGAAGTATAAACAGCGGGAGAGTGACCATTTATGGGCTCCATACCATGGATCCTGCTATTCCCTCTGTCCATCGTTGACCTCTTCCTCTGCCTCTGTTTGTTCTGTACATCATTGCTTGCTGCCTGTTGGTAGCCTAGTTATATGGCCACACCCTTTAACTTGCAGTTTTCTGATGAAATCTAGCGCTGCCATATCCCCCAATTTAGTCCTGATTTCTTCATTTCTGATTTTCTCTCTTCTTGATACATTGAATATTCTTCTCAGGAATCTCATTTCCGTTGAAATTTTTCTTTTCTCTTTTTCTGCACTGTCCAGGCTTGCCATTGGTTGCATAGGAAGAGTGTGTTGTAGAGTGCTTTTTAGTATCTACTGATACATGTTTATTCTTTAGTATTTGTGCCATTTGTCCAATGAGTTGGTTTGCCTTATTGCATCTATTTTCAAACACTTATGATTTGCCATTTGAAGATATTATACTTCCTAAATACTTGAAACTCTTTACTTGTTTCAGAGGGTCTTCTTTTAGATGAATGATAATCTCTGTTTGGCTGATTTCTTTATATGTGCTGTCAATATAGGTTATAAACAACAAAGGGGACAGAACACAACCTTGTCGTACTCCGGATCTAATGGTGAAGAGTTCTGAGTATCCTCTGCTTCTTCTTACTGTGCATTCATTGTTGTTTTATAAACTTCTACAGAAGTTTTTTTTTAGATGTGAACTTACTCCATAACGTTTAAGGATTTTCCACAGCTTATTTTTATCTACTCTATCAAATACCTCTTCTTGGTCGACAAAGGCTAAGTAGAGTATTTCGTTAAATTTAATTGATTTTTCTATAAGTTGTCTAAGACCAAAGATGGCATCTGTGCATCCTTTGTTTTTCCTAAATCTAAGTTGTGTGTCACTTAGCTGGGTTTCTATTGTAGGTCTTAGTCGTTTCTCTAAAATTTTGCAGAATATTTTCCCCAGTATGACTCAAAAGGGAAATGCTTCTGTATTTTGTGCAGTCTTTCTTACTGTTTTTGTTTTCCCAAACTGGGATAATTATGGTGCTTCCCAAGTCTTATGGTGTCTGTTGTTCTACCCAAACATGATTAAATAGTCTATGCAGCCATGTTGTTCAAACATCCCTTGCTGCTTTAATGAGTTCATTTGGTATTTTGTCTTGTCCCGGTGATTTATTCAATGAGGCTAATGTTATGACTTCTATCATTTCTTCTTTCAGTATGTCTGATTCTAGTTCTTCGATGGCATCTGTGTCAGTTTCTTGGATTCCTATGGCATCTGATGGAATGTTGAGAAGTTGTTCGAAGTACTGCCTCCATCTTTTTAGGATTTGTTTTCATCCAATTATTGGTTCTCCTTTTTCGCTGTTAATTATTTCAGTTGGGTCAAAGGGTTCCCCTCTAGTTCTCATTGCACTAATCTTTTTTTAGAAGTTTCTAGTTGCCTCCTTGCAGTTTTTATTTAGGGTATCTCCATATTCCTTCCAGAATTTTTGTTTTTCTCTCTTTGGTTATTCTATTTGCATGTCTTCTTGCTATTCTATATGCGATGTAATCATGATCCTGCCTGTTTACCACCCACTTTTTATACCTTTCCTTGTTGTCTTTTACAGCTGTCTTTACCTCGGCGTTCCACTATCTTCTTACTTTATTTATTCTTGTTTTACGTTTTCTCATGGTTCCACATGTTATTTTTGCCTACAACATCGGAGTGGAGTATTCCCGCCATCATCAGAGTGGAGCATTTGTCTACAACATCAGAGTGGAGTATTTCCCCCCATCATCAGAGTGGAGTATTTCCCCCCATCATCAGAGTGGAGTATTTCCCCCCATCATCAGAGTAGAGTATTTCCCCCCATCATCAGAGTGGAGCATTTCCCCCCATCATAAGAGTGGAGCATTTGTCTATAACATCAGAGTGGAGTATTTCCCCCCATCATCAGAGTGGAGTATTTCCTCCCATCATCAGAGTGGAGCACTTGCCTACAACATCAGAGTGGAGCATTTTCCTACAACATCAGAGTGGAGCATTTGCCTACATCAGAGTGGAGTATTTGCCTACAACAACAGATTGGAGCATTTGCCTACATCAGAGTGGAGTGTTTGCCCTCTACAACATCAAAGTGGAACATCCCCTACATCACGATGTCTCTCACATGGGGGAGGGGGGCATCATCACCCTTCAAAATACATTCGGGAAGGTTCTAGAGAAGATAGTCGCTGTCAAGCTGCAAGAATTTGTGGAAAGCGGGAAGCTTCTTCCAAGAGGCCTGGGGAGCTACAGGCCAGGAAAAGTTACCTGGTCAAATGCAGCCACTTTTGCCTTTGACGTTTATGAGGGGTTCCAGAGTAGACAGGAAACAATGGCGGTAGCGCTTGATCTTGAGGATGCATACAATAGAGTTCGATATGATATTTTAATGACCGCACTGATGGAGAAGGGGGTCAATCCCTGGTTGGTGAACTGGATAGCAGCCGTCCTGCACTCTCGTCGGGTTGCTCTCCGTCTGGGTGCATGGACCTCAGAGCCACATATTTTAACCCCGGGACTGCCACAGGAATCCGCAATCTCACCGGTGCTCTTTAACGTGTATAAGAGCAAGATTGCAAACCTAGAAGCACCAGGGGTTGGAAGGATACTAACATTTGCAGATGATATTCTTGCATATAGATAGGGGAGATATAGGGAGCAAACAGACCAGGAGTTACAGGCGACAGTAGACAAAGTGATTGACTGGTGCACTGAAATGAGTGCTGTCATCCACCCAGAAAAGGCAGCTGTTTTGTGGTGCTCTCTGGACAACAGGATTGTGAGAGCTGATGTCCCTAGCCTCGCGATAGATGGTAGAAGCGTCAACAGAGAGAACAAACTGAAGTATCTGGAAATCACATTTGACAGGAGCCTGTCCTTTAAGGACCATGTGGAGACGGTTGTGACAAGATCCCTAAAGGGACTCAATGCACTTAAAACTATGGCTGCAATGGACGCAGAGCAGAGAATGCTTTTCACACTATACCAGCACTTGATCCTCTCAGTGATTGATTATAGACTAGGACTGCTCACTGTCTCAAAGAGTCAGCTGGTGAAATTAGAGCGCATACAGAATGAAGCTATACGGGTCCTCCTGGGATGCACCAGAGACACCCCAGTAGTGTGTAAGCATTACATCCTTGGTTTGCCGACTGTTGCTGGTAGGCTCAAGGTGATGCAGGCGAAGGCATACCTCAGAGTAGTTACTGACACAGATCACCTGTTGCATGAGGCACTGGATGCAGTTAAGGATCAACGACTGATAAGAGAGAAATCATGGATGGCTCAGGCGGAGGATATGATCAGAAAGGTATGCATCTTGGAGAACATTAGGCGAGGAGAGGAGTGGGTCAGAGTGCAAGCGGAGCAGAATTATAATCACATTGAGCCGGGAGTGCAGGGAGTGGCCAGCAGGGGTCACAGAAGTGGAAATCGAGCAACTCATTCAGGATAATGCGCGCCCGGGTGATGTGATTATCTACACAGATGGTTCGGTGTTGAGAGGCAGGAGAAGTGCCTGGGGGTTCTTAGCAAAAGCTAATGGTCGACATTTGGTGCAGGAGAGCCTGGCATATGATACCACAACATCTAGCTTAAGAATGGAGGTGGAGGCGGTCAGTGTAGCTTTCCGCTGGATGGAGAACATGATACATACACACATCGTGATTGTAACTGACTCAGAAAGCATGCTGAGTAGGGTGAGGACAGGCTGGCTTCGTGCAGAGTGGCTTGCTTCGCTTCGGAAGTCAAGGATGACAAGCATCATCTGGATCTTTTCTCCGGGGCATGCTGGTGTGCTGAGGAATGAACAGGCGGACAGATTGGCTGGCCCTGCAAAACTTGGTGGAGTATTGGTGCCTGATAAGGCAGACGTGGTTGTGGCCTTGTGGAAGCACGTGTACACCTCGGAGGAGCAAATGGATCTCTAGGGTCTGGCGAGAATGCGACAGCGAGGGGTGACGAGGGGATCTGGCCGACGATCGTCGCTCAGAGGAAAGGCAAGACGGACATATAATCAGATTGCTGCTGGTACTATTAGTGTTGGAACTCTTCGCTGGCTGCTGAGGATGGGGAAGGAGCACTTATGGGAATGCCCCGAATGCTGTGATGTCGGTTCCTAAATCAATCAATCAATCAATCAATCTGTACACTATCAGAGATCAGTCATACAATCTGACTGTACATTATCAGAGATCAGTCACACAATTTGACTGTACTTTATCAGAGATCAGTCATACAATCTGACTGTACATTATCAGAGATCAGTCATACAATCTGACTGTACACTATCAGAGATCAGTCATACAATCTGACTGTACACTATCAGAGTAATCAATTATTGATACATCATACAGTCAAACCAGCACAAAGAAGTCATCTGACAATAAGCAAATGTTATGTCTGTCTGTCTGTCAGCCTGTCTGCCTGTCTGTCCGATGTCATACCTGAGGTGCACCCCCAGACTGCGATGTTTTCCAGAGCATTCCAAGCAGATCCAGATTCCATAGGTGACACTCACCCACTGAGGATTGTGCATCCCACACTCAAAACAATTCTGAAACAGAAACGCCATCCAGTTAGCTTCATTGTCTAGACCAGGGGTCACCAAACTACGGCCCGCGGGCCGGATCCGGTCCGCGACGTCATTTCATCCGGCCCGCCGACGGTACTCTAACTTGCTTGATATAACGTATGGAACACGAGACGTTGGGATACAATTTAAAGGTAAATATTATGTATAGAATAACAGGAGATCTTCATAAGCGCGGAGACCTCCTGGCTGCTATGTGTCTTAAATTTACTATTTTCAATTATAAATTATTGTATCTAGATTTTCTTGTTTATTGTAATATTTGCTTATTTCACGCCATCCCAAGTCCTTCCCAGGCTCGTGGTAGCGCTGCCTATGCTCTGATGTTACCTTGGTTTCCATGGTCACACACGCATCCATACCTCCCCCAGATGCGTCCGGCTGTCAACACAGGTTCGTGCTCCAGAAATAATAACTTCTTTTTGCCAGTCATCCATTTTATAGGTGTGTAACAAGGATTTCTTTGTTTGACAGTGATAGGTAAGTGAACTACAAGTGTGAATAGAGGCATTAAAGTAACAAACATAGCATAAAATGCCATAGACGCCTTGTGTTATTACGAAAATATTATCCCCAGCTCACAAGAATTTTCCGGTCAAGGTGTTAATCGAGCTGGTCGCTATGCCATTGTTTTTCAACCTTTCTGCTGGAGCAGATCATTACCCACATGTTTACGTTGCTCAAGGAACTCTGTGCGATGATCGAAGTGTTTGTCCTACTTTATGTAATAAACCAAATGGGTAGAAAGGGTGCATTTAGTCGATTTCGGTCTGTTTCGGCGGAACCCCGGGTTCGAATCCTCGGTAAGGTTTGGGATTATTTTCTGTCAAGGGCTAAAAGAAAATCTTAACTTGCACAGCTCGCAGCAACTGCACTAGCCAGGCTGCCTTAATTCCTCAGGCTCAAAGATCACCCTGCCATACACCGCAAGGTAATATATTGGCAGTAAATAACAGTTTTGACAGACAGTCGGGGGAACCCCTGGTTGCCACTCGCAGAACCCAGGTTGAAAAACTCTGCTCTAGGCTGTTTAATTGGGCCGGCCCTATTAATATAGTTTGCAAACCTTATTATGAGATATAGCATATTACCAAAGGTATCTATAAACTTTATATGTACCTTTGGCGAACAGTAGCTTTACCAGCGACCCCTCTGCTTGTGTTTCAATAGGATTTTGATTATGTTTCTAATTCAATGTCTTTTTCATTTTCAGATCCCGAGTACTTCACCCTTCATTATGGCTACTAAGAAAAGAAAAAGTGGACGCCGAGTGTTCGCATTTTCAATGAAGAATGGGGAGTAAAGTACTTCTTTGTGGAAACAAAGGACCAGAAAACCAATTGCGTAATATGCAGCGAAAGTGTTGCCGTTTTGAAAGAGTACAATCACTACGAAACAAAACATCTATCAACACAGTCAAAGTTTTCTGGAAAGTTACGCTCTGAGAAATATGAGTCCTTGAAATGTGGTTTAGGAACATAAAGAGAAAGTTTGCTCAAAATGAATCTGTCACTCGTACAAGTTACAAAATAATGCATAAGATGGCAGAACGAGGAAAACCGTTTACTGACGGCAACTTCATCAAAGAGTATGATGGGAGCAGCAAATGACTTGTGTCCTGAGAAAGCCGATTTGTTTGAAACTAACAGCCTTTCGGCAAGTTCAGTTGTGCGAAGAACAGAAGAACTTGGAGAGAACATAGTGCTACAGATACTCGAGAAAACTAGAAACTTGATGTGATATTCTCTTACGCTGGATGAGTCTACTGATCTCTCGAGTACGTCACAACTTCTCGTATTCATTTTTGGTGTCAATTTGGACTTTCAGATAACGGAAGAGTTGGCATCCATTTGCAGCATGCATGGAACAACAACCAGAAAAGATATTTTCATGGAAGTGCAAACAGTTTTGCAAGACCTTCAGTGGTATCAGCTTCAAAGTGTTACAGTTGATGGAGGAAAAACTTGGCTGGAGCGAGGAAGGGTATGATGGGGCAGATCAGGACTCAATTGGAAGATTTGCAAATTCCAGGTGCTCTGTTCATACACTGCACCAGACAGCACTCTGTGGGAAAGATTTAAATATTTCTTGTATACCGAAACCAGTCGTTTCTGCTGTGAACTTCATTCGGGGACATGCACTCTACCACCGTCAGTTCCAGACTTTTCTTGAAGAAATTGATTCTGAATTCTGTGACTTGTCTTATCACACATCTGTGAGGGGGCTCTGCTGCGGTAAAGTCCTGTTTCATTTTTACAAGCTCGGAAACGAAATAGATGTTTTCCTCACTGAATAAGATAAAGTTGATTCACAGCTGTCAGATCCTATATGGCTGTCAAAGTAGTCATGTTTGGTCAACATTACATCCCACATGAATTAACTGAATTTAAAACTTCAGAGAAAGAATAACCTCGTCTGTGGCCTTTACAGAATCATCAAAGGATTTTGGAGAAAGTTGTCACTGTTTGAAGCACAAATGGAAGGAGGAAACTTTTCTCATGTTTACTGTTTCAAAGAGTTATGCGCTACAATCACCGAAGATGTCAACTTCGATTTTGCGAAAAACAAAATTATTCGTGACTTGAAGAAGCATGTTTGGAGAGATTTTCAGATCTTGACAGAATTGAGAGTGACATTCTTCTGTTCCAGAATCCATTTGATTGTAACCTTGATGATGTGCCAGTTGAACTACAGTTGGAGCTCATTGATTTGCAAGCAAATTACTTTTTGAAAGAGAAGCACAGAAAAGGAAAATTTTTTGAATTTTACTGCTGCTCACCTGATGTTGAATTTCCAAAACTGAAGTGTTTGGCATCAGTGTTTGGAACAACTTATGTCTGTGAGCAAACATTTTCAAAAATGAAGTATGTAAAATCAACACATCAAACGAGATTGACTGATGAATATTTGAAAGCAATTCTCTTGATTGGTTGCAGCAATTCCAAACCAAACATTGATGATATCTTGAAAGCCAGATATCAGTTTCACAAATCTCACTAACCATTTTTTGCTGCTTAGTTTGTGAGATTCGGATATGTGCACACTAGGTCTGATGTAACCATCTTTTTGGCAACGTCACCTTCTTTGATAACTTTTTTAGTAAATAAAAATGTTGGTTGTCTTTTTTTTTGTGTGTGCATTGCACGCCACTCACCCATAATTAACTTAGTTTTTCGTCTTTTCCCCGAGAGTTCTTTCTGGCTTGCAAAGTATTGTTAAAGTTAGTTGCATATCCTTTACAAGACGTTTGCAGTCAACACCAGCATTTTTTTGATGTTGATGTCTTGGCAAGTTTACGTTCAGTAGTTTCTGACGACCGGCACCCATACCATAGCGTAAAAAACCAGCGCAACGCAGTTTGTTGCTAAATCGTGCGCAGCTGTGTTTCTAACGTGGGTATATGGGATTACAAACCGCGTCCGTAAGACCTTCGCCACGGAGATGGCGCAAGTATTGTACAGAATGATAATCCGGCCAGCGCTCGTCATTTTGTGAGTTATCCGGCCTGCCGTGAAAAAAGTTTGGTGACCCCTGCTCTAGACAATACTCTGTAGACACAACACACATCTTAATGTGTGTAGAAAAAAAATTCTCTAGACAATGATCTGTAGACACTAGACAGATTTCACTGTCTGTAGAACAAACATTCTCTAGACAATACTCTTCAGACACTAGACAAATCTCACTGTATGTAGAACAAACATTCTCTACACAATACTCTATAGACACTGGACAGATCTCACTGTGTGTAGAACAAACATTCTTTAGACAATACTCTGTAGACACTGGGCAGATCTCACTGTCTGTAGAACAAACATTCTCTAGACATTACAATGTAGACTAGACAGATCTTACTGTATGTAGAACAAACATTCTCTAGACAATACTCTGTAGACACTGGGCAGATCTCACTGTATGTAGAACAAACATTCTCTAGACAAAACTCTGTAGACACTGGGCAGATCTCACTGTATGTAGAACAAACATTCTCTAGACAAAACTCTGTAGACACTGGGCAGATCTCACTGTATGTAGAACAAACATTCTCTAGACAATACTCTGTAGACACTGGACAGATCTCACTGTATGTAGAATAAACATTCTCTAGACAATACTATGTAGACTAGACAGATCTCACTGTGTGTAGAATAAACTTTCTATAGACAATACTCTGTAGACACTGGGAAGATCTCACTGTCTGTAAAATAAACATTCTCTAGACCAGTGGTTCTCAACTTTTTTTGGCCCATGCACCCCTTCACCATATTTTCAGAACACCCCCCCCCCCCCTTTCTTATGTCCTCCCTATAAATTATCCCCCCCCCCCCCATAGTATACATAAAAATGGAAGCTAAATTTAATAACACAAACTAGAACAAGTCTAGACGTCTACATAAAACGTGATTTGCGGGTCTACTTATGTTATAAAACTCACAGACCAGTATGGTCACTGCCATGGAAGGAAAGCAACGGAAAACTACCTTCATTATGATTCGCCTAAAGACAGATCATTGCAAGACAAGGACAGAGATATTAAAATTAGTAACATGGAATATTAGGACGTTAAACGATCCACGGCTCTGGTGATCGAGTGAAATGGCGAGTCATGATTGCCCACGCTTTCCGGCATGGCACATGATTGATTGATTGAATTAGGTCACGAAACATCCTATTGAAACAGCAGTGTGGCAATGGCTTTCCTTTTACCAGTCCGCATCAATAATTAACAATGTATATGATATTTAATGGATATTAATCAATTTGCGGCTATTTTTAATTATTAATTAGGTAGAAAAATAGATAATATGTCAAGTTAGGCCTCGCCACCCTGGACGCAATGATATATGGTACTATGTTGTTTGTTTAAAATTAACAAGCCAAGTAATAGAAGGCAGAATTTCTCAGTTCCCATTTTATTGGGCCGCGATCAGAACTGCCTCATTTGCTCAGATTCCTGTGCACTTCCTGGTTGTAGATCACGACACAAAAATAGGCACTTCGCACGATGGCCCCAAATTATTTAGTGTAAAATGTATCCCTTACAGGGCCTCATTAGCTGATATAATAAAAAATATGAACTATGAATTAAAATATAGAACTGAGAAAATGGAAATACATATCAATAATATTTCACAGTTATATGTGGAAATTGTGGCACAAAAGTTGTAAACACTGTCGGAAAACATGTTCTAAACTCTTGTACCGGTATATCCGCGGGGGAAAACATTTTACATATCGGAACAAGCATTGAATGTGTTGTCAATCACTTTCGGTTCAGTGTGTGGCGGACTGCAAAAACCGATCGATGGATACAATAAAAGTTTCTGAGCCCGGAGAGCACTCATTGTCATCAGATATACACTCCGACGACAGTGAGGGCCCTCTGGGCCCATAAACTTTTATTGTATCCATCGATTGGTCTAGCAGATGAGGATACACTCAAACGTCCATCGATCTAGTGTCTAGCAGACGATGATACACTCAAACGTAAGTAATTGACAACACATCACCCCAGAAATGACCTTATAAGGCCCTGTAGGGAATGCATTTAACACTAAATAATATGGGGCCGTCGTTCGGAGGAGTGCCTAAAAATATTAATAACTCCGCTTAGAATTGACATACAGTTTTCATTGAGATACCGTTGTAATTGTCTTGTCAAGCTGTATTCAACTATGATGGTTTCATAAGTAAAAACGCCAATTTGTAAATATTGTCAAAAATTGCTCTCTCTCTCTCTCTCTCTCTCTCTCTCTCTCTCTCTCTCTCTCTCTCTCTCTGATCTCGCTAAGTAACTTACGTTATTGCCTTCTTTTAATTTCAAGTCTTTCAGAACTCGTCTTGTTCTTGGACTTGCCATTTCACAAACTTCTGCTGTTTAATATAAATAAATAAATCCCAGTACAACAGAGACAATGGTAAGCTATAGTCACAAGAGAGATGTGAACACTGGATATATCACAGACAGATGAGTTGTCACGACGCCATCTTGGTCAAGCCCAGCTTACAACTTCCGGTAGCCATGTTAAACATATTTCCGGTGAACAATGAGAAAGTCATCATCATCATCATCATCATCATCATCATCATCATCATCATCATCATCATCATCGTCATCATCATCATCATCGTCATCGTCATCATCATCGTCATCATCATCGTCATCATCATCATCGTTATCATCATCATCCACTTTTGCCGTCAAGCGTCGTGGGAAGGCATAAATGGCCATCTAGCACCAGATAAGTGGCATTGGATAGTGTCATTCCGTGTGATTGTACAATGTCTTTGATGTCGTCAATCCATTTTTTTTTTCTTCTTGGGCGTCCTCTTGCTTTCGTCGCAGATGATCCTTGATGTAGGGCCAGTGATGGTAGTTGAGGGAGTACTAATACCAGTCCACAAGAAATGAAAAGACCCGGAAGAACCAAATGGCTATCGACCTATCAGTCTATTAGCTTTGTAGGAAAATTAATGGAACGCCTTATCAATGGCAGGCTAACATGGCATCTGGAAGAAAACCAACTCTTAACACTACACCAAGCAGGATTCAGAAAGTACAGATCCACTGAAGATCAAATAACCTATTTAGCTCAGGAAATAGAGGATGCCTTCCAAGAGAAAAAGCACACACTAGCGGTCTGGATAGATTTAGAAAAAGCATTTGATAAAGTATACCGGCTTCGTGGCCGAGGGGTTAGCAGCTTTCTCCGCTAACCCCGAATACTCTCGTCACGTGACGCGACGAGAATTAGCAGTGGTTCGAATCGCAAAAGTGACTTATGAGAGTATGGAGCCGGTCGCTCAGAAAGTCGTGGCGTGCTGATGAGCGTAATCTAGCCTAGGAATCAACATACAGCTGAAAGATGCTGGTGTTGACCGCAATATCCTGAAACAGGATGGAAACGCGGAAAAAAAAAAAAAAAAAAAAAAATTTGATAAAGTATGAAAGGAAAGACTGAAAGTAAAACTGCAAAAAATGCATGTTTGTGGGAAAATGTACAAATGGATCAGCCACTACCTTGAGAACAGAACTGCCAGGACAAAAGTACAAGGACAAACCAGCAAAATGATGCCGCTGGAGCAAGGTGTCCCCCAAGGAGGAGTTCTTTCACCAACATTATTCCTAGTCTAATAAATGACATCACATAACATTTTCAAGCCAGAGTACACACATCCTCTTTTGCAGATGACCTAGCCATATGGACATCTGAAGAATATATTAGTACAGCTAGCAGCAGAATACAGCAAGCCTTATTAGCGCTAGAGGACTGGTCAAAATCGTAGCTAGTGAAGATAAGTGAGGAGAAAACAACATGCACAGTATTCTCCCTCTCAAATAAAACTCAGCAACCTAAGCTGGTATTGAACATAAAAATATTGCGCCATGAAGAAAATCCAAACTATCTAGGAGTCACCTTTGATCGTCGCCTGACATGGAAGACACAGGTTGAGAAAAATCGAACAAGAGCAAGCCAAAGAAGGGCAATCATGAAAAAGCTTGCTGGTACAACGAGGGGAGCAGATGATAAAATTCTCAAGAAGTTATATACTGGGCGGTGAGGAATATGGCATTGCAGCTTGGGCAACAGCAGCTAAGTCAAACTTTAACAAAGTAAGTAGAGTCCAAAATCAAGGAATGCCAATCATAACTGGAAGCCTGAAGACAACGCCTATTAATGAACAAGAAAAGATCACTTGTTTACAACCAATGTAGGATAGACGAGATAGCAGAGCCCAGCAACAAGCAGAAAAATTTAGAATATTGACAGACCACCCTATGTATAAAAGGTTTAATGGTTTTGCAAAGGGAAGACTGAAGCGTAGCAACTATGTAGAAACTGCAAAACGAAATATTAAGACAGATCCTATATTTAACATATCAACAGTCAAACCCATTTACAATGCAGACAAGTTCCCAGCTTGGAGACAGCAGCAACTGCCTGAGATGATAGAAAACATTCCTGGTATTGAGAAAAAGAACACTCAGAATGTAACCGAAAGAGGAAAAATAACCCTAAACTACATAAAAGAACATTACTCAAGCAGCAATTGGACCCATGCATATACAGATGGATCAGCCAAAAATTCAATAGAGAATGGAGGAGGAGGAATTCTCCTAAATTTAAAAAATGGAGTGAAAAAAACACAGTCAGTGGCAACTGGAAAATTTTCAAGTAACTTCAAAGCGAAGGTAGAGGCTTTGAAAACTGCAGCAGAAATGCTCTTGATGGAGGAAAATAAAGAGAAGTAAATAGCTATCTTCACAGATGCAAAGTCAGCTGTCTCAATACCGAAGAACAATAACAGCACAGAACTAGCTGACCTAAGAGCAACACTTCATGGTCTATGCCAGAAATCCAAAAAAGTTGTAATATAGTGGATCCCATCACATTGCAGTATACCTGGTAATGAAGAGGCGGACAGAATAGCAAAAGAGGGTGGACGACTACCACAGCCTGACAAAGACATAATCTATAATGAGGCAAAGAGGTTTATAAAAAGCACTTATAGAACCAAATGGGAATCAGAGCATCCAGGCCACCAGAAGGATGATGCATATTACAAACTCGACCGAAGAGATTAAGTAGCAATCTTCAGACTCCGCACAAGACATAACAGGCTGAAATACCACTTATTTGATAAACTAAAGATAGGAGATACCGATGAATGTAATTGTGGAACTGGTAAAATGACAGCTAAACATTTGCTTCAGGAGTGCCCAATATATGCAGAACAGAGAAAGATATTTTGGTCCACACCTGCTTCATTTGAGGACAACGAACGAACGAAAGAAAATCTTTATTTTCAAATGGTTAAGAATTGGGCACGCAGGCCCGTCTGACATTCTGCCCTTCTTCTCTATTTCCTCTCATACATTCTTTCATTCAACATCTCTTATGAAGCAATTCTTTAACAACAAAAGAACAATAAGCATTAAAACGCATGAAAAATAATCAATAATACATGACTCGTTGAGGCAATGTTTAACATGGGCATCATAAATACCCAAGGTGGATGTAACGTGCCACACATAAGGGAATGTTTTTTGTTTTTTTTTCTGGCTAATTGTCGTTCGAGATAATTTACCATTATTCAAGCTCTATGGAGATATCAACAAGCTCAAGTTGACTGCAGCTTACTTTAACTACATTCAGGTTGACATCTAAAGGTGCATGAGGAAGTATTTAGACTGCCACACTTCATACCACAGGTATGTCGGTTACAAAATCGTCCAAGAGGCATGAAATGGAATATTGCTTGGATAGCAAATCCATTACGTGGAAAGTCCGAATCTAAAGCTCACTGTGTGGATGTCATCTGCAGACTGCATTCTTCTGGTTTCCAGAGGAACAGCCTATGGTGAACGGAAGGCCCAATATACGGAAGTGAGGCTAGGCAGTCATGTGCAGGACGTGACGATTCCTTGGGTGAACCCAGTACCAGAGCGCTATGTGTCGGCTCTGCAAGTATGGAACCCTCCTTGGATGGTGGGGAATGCCCATGATCTGCCCCTGCCTTCTCTTCAGGGCTGACCAGGATATCTTTGGCTGTTCTAAATGGGCCAGCTGGGATGAGGGATAACACCACAACAGTGATAGTCAAACGTCGTACGAAACCCCCGGGAAAGTTAACCCGGTCAAAAAATGCCCGCAGAAGTCGGATGCGTCGGCCTAACGGCGCAAGAACGCAGCTCTGCTGTAAATAGGCACAACGCAATCACGCCCGGAAAAAAAAAACTCCGGATGAACGCAGAAGAAGAAGGAAGAGCTGAACATGAGAGACACGTTTTAGGAGAATTTGGAATGGGAAATAGAAATGATGCAGGTGACAAATTAATTGAATTTTGCACAACTAATTAGTTAACGATAGCCAACACACTTTTTAAGCAACACTCAAGAAGACTCTTCACATGGAAGTCTCCCGACAGTACTACCAAAAACCAGATAGATTATAGTTTAATGCAAAGAAGATGGAGATCGAGCATAACATCGGCAAAAACCTTACGAAGTGCAGACTGTGATACAGATCATCAGTTATTAGAAGAAGTGCAGACTGTGATACAGATCATCAGTTATTAGAAGAAGTGCAGACTGTGATACAGATCATCAGTTATGAGAGGCAGATGTGAAAGTAAAACTCATACAGCTTACCCGAGGACCAAGGCCACTTCGTTTTGATCTTACAAAAATACCTGATGCATACAACGTAGAAGTAGAAGTGAAGAATCGTTTTGGGGTCTTGGTGTCTATACAGGAGAAATTGACACCTGATGAATTGGTCGTACAAGCTAGAGATATCTTAATAGCTGCAGCCAAAGAGTTAATTCCGACAACAACAAAAAAAAAGCAACACAAGCCATGGATTACAAGAGATACGGTAGAATTAATAAAACAACGAAGGGACTGAAACAGAAAGGAGGTGAATCCGATAGCAGTAGGATGGAGTTGAGTTGTGTTGAGTTAAGAACCGACATCCTTGCACTCAGGACATTCCCATATGTGCTCCGTTCCCTCGTTCAACAGCCAGTGAGGGAGTCATACAACTAATCGTTCTCACCGCTATCTGATTTAAAGTTCTCCTGGTCTTCCCTCTCAGTTTTTAGATTCGTCCAGAACCCCTGCCTATCCCCCGCAATCTTATTCTTTCCACATACGCGTTCTCAGTCTGTTCCCCCGCCTTCTCCACCTGGTCCCACAAGCTCACGACCACCTCCCCCTTGTCCATAGGCAATCTACCACCAAGAGGTGCATTCCCTGCCAGCCTATCAGCCTGTCATTCCCTCGCACCCCCGCATGGCCAGGGCAAAATATCCATACAATTCTCACAATCTGTGACCTCTGAAGCGACGACAGCCACTCCCCACGAAACCCCTCCCCCACCCCTTCTACATCCCCACAATGTGTGCCGCAGCAGTCTCCTCCAACCAACGGAATGCCGCTGTTATTACCTCCACTTCCATTCTCACGCTGGAGGTCGTAGTCTCATATGCCAGATTCTCCCCCTCAAGACTCGCGCATCAGCCCCTGCAATAAAACCCCAACCACTACGTCTGTTTCTCACCACTGACCCATCGGTGTAGATAACTATGTCACCTTGATGTGTGTTACTCTGGATCAGCTGTTGCACCTCAAACTCAGCGCGGCCCGCTGCCCACTCTCCGCACCCAGTGCCACCACTACACCGTGTCAGCCCGCCATGTCCCCGGAACCCCAACCCTTCACGACAGATGGTCTCCAGAGCACACACCTGACGCATACATAGCTCTGCCCGTGCCATCCAGGTCCCGCCTCGCCCCAGTCTATGACCCCTGTTCATATCCATGGCTTCATGCAGGGGCGATTCCTATCCGCTGCAACTCTCAGGCACCATTTGGCCCAAAGGACCCTATGCCTAAGCGTCATTGTTGGTAGCGGCAGGTTATGCATCATGCATATAATTGGTGTGTCCTTTGTGCACCCCAGGAGAGAGTAGAGAGAGAGACAGAGACAGAGACAGAGAGACAGAGACATATAGAGTCAAGAGAGACAGAGATAGTAGAGAGAGAGACAGAGTAGAAACAGAGGAGAGAGACAGAGAGAGTAGAGAGAGTAGAGAGAGAGACAGACGAAGTAGAGAGAGACAGAGAGACAGAGACATATAGAGTCAAGAGAGACAGAGAGAGACAGATAGTAGAGAGAGAGACAGAGAGAGTAGAGAGAGTAGAGAGAGAGACAGACGAAGTAGAGAGAGACAGAGAGAGGGTAGAGAGAGAGACGGGAAGTAGAGAGAGACAGAGAGAGTAGAGAGAGACAGACGAAGTAGAGAGAGACAGAGAGAGGGTAGAGAGAGACGGGAAGTAGAGAGAGACAGAGAGTAGAGACAGAGAGCAGAGCGAGAGAAAGAGTAGAAAGAGAGAGACACCAAGAGAGAGAGAGAGTATAGGGAGAGAGATTGCACTGAGTTAGGGAGCGAGAGAAATAAAGATAGTAGAGAGAGACAGAGAGAGTAGAGAGAGACAGGTGGAGTAGAGAGACAGAGTAGAGAGAGAGAATAGAAAGAGAGCAGAAAGAGAGTAGAGAGAAAGAGAGAGCACAGAGAGTTACGGAGAGAGAGATAGAAAGAGAAAAGACAGAGTGGAGAGAGATAGTAGAGGGAGAGAGTAGAGAGAGACCAAGAGAGTAAAGAGAGGCAGAGAGAGATAGAAAGAGAAAAGACAGAGTAGAGAGATATAGTAGAGGGAGAGAGTAGAGAGAGAGACCAAGAGAGTAAAGAGAGGCAGAGAGAGAGAGTAGAGAGGGACAGAGGGAGTAGAGAGAGACAGAGGGAGTAGAGAGAGACAGAGGGAGTAGAGAGAGACAGAGGGAGTAGAGAGAGACAGAGGGAGTAGAGAGAGACAGAGGGAGTAGAGAGAGGCAGCGGGAGTAGAGAGAGAGACAGAGAGAAACAGAGGGAGTAGAGAAAGACAGAGTGAGTAGAGAGAGACAGAGGGAGTAGAGAGCGCAGAGAGTTAGGGAGAGAGAGATAGAAAGAGAAGAGAGAGAGAGTAGAGAGACAGAGTAGAGAGATATAGTACAGAAGGAGTAGAGAGGAAGTCGAGAGAGAGAGACAGAGGGAGTAGAGAGAGACAGATGCAGTAGAGAGAGAGACAGAGGGAGTAGAGAGAGACAGAGGGAGTAGAGATAGACAGAGGGAGTAGATAGAGAGACAGAGGGAGTAGAGAGAGACAGAGAGAGTAGAGAGAGACAGAGGGAGTAGAGAGAGAGACAGAGGGAGGAGAGGAATTCGAAAGAGAGAGTAGAGAGAGACAGAGGGAGTGGAGAGGAAGTCGAGAGAGAGAGAGACAGAGGGAATAGAGAGAGACAGAGGGAGAAGATAGAGACAGAGGGGGTAGATAGAGACAGAGGGGGTAGAGAGAGACAGAGGGAGTAGGGAGAGACAGAGGGAGTAGGGAGAGACAGAGGGGGTAGAGAGAGGCAGAGGGAGTATAGAGAGGCAGAAGGAGTAGGGTGAGACAGAGGGAGTAGAGAGAGACACAGAGGGAGTAGAGAGAGACATAGGAAGTAGAGAGAGGCAGAGGGAGTAGAGAGAGGCAGAGGGAGTAGAGAGAGAGGCAGAGGGAGTAGAGAGAGGCAGAGTGAGTAGAGAGAGAGGCAGAGGGAGTAGAGAGAGACAGCGGGAGTAGAGAGAGAGACAGAGAGAAACAGAGGGAGTAGAGAGAGACATAGGAAGTTGAGAGAGGCAGAGGGAGTAGAGAGAGGCAGAAGGAGTAGAGAGAGAGGCAGAGGGAGTAGAGAGAGGCAGAGTGAGTAGAGAGAGGCAGATTGACTAGAGAGAGACAGAGGCAGTAGAGAGGAAGTCGAGAGAGAGTATAGAGAGACAGAGGGAGTAGAGAGAGAGACAGAGTGAGTAGAGAGAGACAGAGTGAGTAGAGAGAGACAGAGGGAGTAGAGAGAGACAGAGGGAGTAGAGAGGAAGTCGAGAGAGAGAGAGAGTAGAGAGAGACAGAGGGAGTAGAGAGAGGCAGAGGGAGTTGAGAGAGACAGAGGGAGTAGAGAGAGACAGAGTGAGTAGAGAGAGAGACAGAGGGAGTAGAGAGAGAGACAGAGGGAGTAGAGAGAGGAAAGGGAGTTTAGAACGAACGAACGAACTTTATTTTTCAAAGGGTCACAAATTGGGCACGCAGGCCCGTCTTACATTCGGCCCTTCCAATCACTCATATTTTGTTCATCAGTGCATAGTGCATTCACATAGGGAAAAAAACACATTGTCAAATGAATGTTATAAACATAAACAATGCATGTTACCATGTTATGAGACAACCCCCCCCCCCCACCCACCCATCCCCTATCCATCCGCGTGTCCTCTACACACACACACCCACCATGTCAGGTTCTTACATTTAACAGTAATTAAGGCTCGTGTGACCTAACACATGTGAGACAAACACAGTCACGGAATGACTTGACATGACACACTGCAACACTAAGTTAAACACTTTATTTACACTTCACACGCAACACAATCAGATCCGGCATCTCGCCATTACAATGTCGATACAACAATACAATTAGTCAATGAATCAATACAATAGATGCACTCACAGACCTATACCACAGCCGCACAGTCTCCTATCCTCTCACAAGGTTTACAAGCAATCGGAATTTAGACACCTCAGTCATACGAGCTTCTCTCAGACCCGTCCGTACTGTCCGACTTACCAAGCCTGTCTGGCGTATCTCGCTGTGAGCACTTGCCAAGCGGGATCGTGTCCCTGCGTGGATTTCCTGCGTCACGCATGTACTGGCTTGACCGCTGCCTGGTTAGTCTCGCTCACCGGCGAACCTGTGGACAGGTGGATGGTATTCGCATGGCGCCGATAACGACGCCGCGGCACAACTACAGGGGAGATTATGACACACCACTCAACCACACACATACCAACAGGCACATACATTCCCCCATCCATCCACCCATCCCCCAACCCACACATCCCACACTCATCCCCACATAACCATCTCCCCACCAACACACACACATCTCTCACCCACCACACATCCCTCCACACACATCCCCCACCCACCCACACACAAACCCAGGCACATATGCATGCATCCACCCATCCATCACCCACCCACACATCCCCCACCTTCACACATCTCCCCACCCACACGAACACATCCTCCACCAATCCCATAACATACCAACACTCACCCACCCACATATCCTCAACCACCCACCCACACACCCCCAACCACTCAGCCAAACACACATCCCCCAACCACATATCCAACACCCACTCACACATATTCCCGCCAACTCACATATCCCGCACCTACCCACACACAAAACCCGCACCCACCCACACATCCCCCACTTACACAATCCCCCACCCACACATCCCCCACTTACACACACCCCCCACCCACACAATCTCCCCTGCCCACACATCCCGCACCCACACATCCCCCACTTACACACATCCCCCACCCACACAATCTCCCCTGCTCACACATCCCGCACCCACACACAAATCCCCATGACAAAAAAAATAGAAGGGCCAATAGGGACACAGAAAGACATATATCTGTGCTTCATAAATTATACTAAGGCATTTGATAAAGTAAAACATGATGAACTGATTAAAATGTTTGAAGATATTAACATTGATGGGGAAGATTTCAGAATAATAAAGAATATATACTGGAACCAACTAGCAGTAATTAAAATGGGAAATAAAGAGGGTAGTTACGAACAGATAAAGCTAGGAGTACGACAGGGGTGTGTCTTGTCACCAGATCTCTTCTCCCTGTATAGCGAAGTAATAATGAGAGAGATCAAAGAGAAGCCAGGAATACTAATCGGAGGATATAATTTAAACAATATACGCTATGCAGATGACACAGTATTGGTAGCGGATAATGCAACAGACCTACAACAATTGTTGGACATTGTAGTAACAGAGAGTGCACAGAAAGGACTCTCATTGAATATAAAGAACCCGCAGAAGTCGGATGTGTCGGCCTAACGGCGCAAGAACGCAGCTCTGCTGTAAACAGGCACAACGCAGTCACATCCGAAAAAAAAAAAAATCCGGATGAACGCAGAAGAAGAAGAAGAATATAAAGAGAACAGTAACAATGTTGATATCAAAGAAAATGGGGACATCAAAATGTGACATAGAAATAGAAGGGGAAATTCTCAACCAAGTGGATAATTTTAAATACCTAGGGGCACTTATATTTTATAACATCAGATGGAAGATGTACAACAGAGATTAGGAGCAGAATAGGGCAGGCAAAAGCCGCATTTCAGAAAATGAAGAGTATCTTATGCAATAAGTCACTATCAATGAATGTAAGAAAGAGAGTGCTGAAATGCTATGTAGAACCAGTTTTGCTGTATGGCTGTGAATCTTGGAATTAAATGAACACATTAAGAATACATTAGAAACAACAGAGATGTGGTTCCTCAGACGAATGTTGAGAATTCCTTGGACTGCCAGAGTAACTAACGACGACTGCCTGAAACAGGCTAACGAAACTAGAACATTATATCCAACAATAAGACAGAGACAAACAGCTTTCTTTGGTCATGTGATGAGAAGAGAGGCATTGGAGAACATCGTAACAACTGGAAAGATCGAGGGGAAGAGAGGCAGAGGTAGACCAAGAGAAATTATGCTGGACGGATTGAGACGGTGGCATGGAGGAATATCAGCAGCAGAGTTAATCCAGAAAACCAAAGACCGAGATCTGTGGAGAGCCATGAATGCCTACGCCAGCTGGTAGGGCACTTGATGATGATGTCAAATTGATGTTGTAAACATAAACAATGCATATTACCATGTTATGAGACAGGCAGACACACGTACACATGCTCAATCATAAACACACACGCACACATACATGCCTGCGCAGACATTTACATCATATGCACAAACTCTCACAGTTGTGCACACACTCAATAACATACAAATACACACTCCCTCGCATACATTGCATGCATGCACACACACACACACACACACACACAAACATATAGGCCTACACATACATATACATACACGCACATACAAACACAAACATACACACCCATATACACACACAAACTTATTCACACATACACGTACACACACATGCACATACATACACACAAACATACACACATAAGTAGAGAGAGACAGAGAGAGTAGAGAGCAGAGAGAGACAGTGTGTAGAGAGAGACATAGGGAGTAGCGCAGTGTTTCCCAACCTTTTTTGTACCATGCCCCACTTAAGCCTTTCTAAAATTCATATTGCCCCCCTCCCCCGCCCCATGCCCCCCCCCCTCAACATATACATTATTTTTAATATTCAAAAATTGAAATGTTCACTAAAGAAACTTGAATGATAGGTTTTAGGAAGAAATCACTAGGTAGTTATTGAGCAAACACAGTAAGTAAATTTTCAAAACATATAATGGAGAACTGAAATTCAAGTACAAAATAATTTTAATGAAAGATTTTTCTATATTATTTTAATTATTAGTAATTATTTATTATTTAAATTTAGTGAGATCCTTGCGCTTGATGCTTGCTGCAACGAGATCTTATGTCAGGTTCCAATTTAGTTAACTTCAGTCTCAAGTCTCCCCGTTTTGTTATATTCAGCCGATTTCTTCCATTTTCGAATTGCCCCCCTTAACAGTCAAATTGCCCCCCTGTGGGGCGTGAGCCCCACGTTGGGAAACACTGGAGTAGAGAGTGACAGAGTAGAGAGAGAGAGAGCAGAGCGAGAGAGAATAGAAAGAGAGGGACAGAGAGTAGAGGGAGAGAGTGCATATAGTTAGAGAGAGAGAGAAAGAGAGATAGTAGAGAGAGAAAGTAGAGAGGCAGAGAGAGAGTAGAGAGGGAGTGAGAGTAGAGAGGGGGAAGAGAGAGTACTTTTGTAAGAAAGATAACAAGTGGATTTAACCAGGAATAAGAGGATGTATGAAATGATTTTGTCTACAATATGTGCTGAAGCTTTCACGTTCAGTTTGTATCTAGACAGGGAATTCCAAGAACGGGCCAGGTTGTAAAAGCCCGACCTGTGTCGTGTGTTCATCCAGTCTGTAGCTGATAACTGGGCCAAAAGTCACATGACGTCATCTTTATAGTAAGCAGTCTTTCTCCGTCTTGTTCGTTCCAGCCTCTAGAAGCTTTATGATGGAAGCACCAGGCGATGACCGTGAGATTAGTTCTATGAAGGTAACTGCTATATGTGCTAAGTTTCAACAATATATTTCTCTTCCTGGACGTTTTATCTGGCCTGGCAACCTACAGCCCAATGTGTCCCCATCTAACTAGGTCAGTCATTATCAATATTATCATTATGTATAACCGTGTTGTTCGTGCTTTAAAAGCTGAGGTTTTAATTGACAACTGGCAGATAGCCCTGATGAACCCAACGGTACATCATCAATAAAGGCCAATTCTAAGCAGAGATATTCACATTTTAGTGTTGTGAACTACAACAAGCGTGTGCACAGGAGCGGAGATATTCACATTTTAGTGTTGTGAACTACATCAAGCGTGTGCACAGGAGCAAGTGAGCAGCTCTGCTCGCGCGACCCAGCACAGGGTGGAAACAAATTCAAGTTCCAACACCAACTCTCGCAATTTCCAGAAATAGCCAAAAAGTTGTACAAATGTCCAGGTATTTGAAAAAAAAAACTTTGCCTTAAACAGAACAAATCATATAGTCAGAATACGTTTAATCGTTCCGCATATCCGAAAATTCGTGATTAACAGATTCCGCTTGACCGGACATAATTTACAAAGACAAAAAAGACAAATTGCAGAGGATAAAGACATTGATCTTCACAACATAAATTCGCCACATCCGAGATCGCCTTCAGGGGTTTACACTGTATTTTTTTTTTTTAGCCTATCCTTTACAGGACGTGTAATAGAGTTGATTATTCCACATATGACAGTGACAGACACCATATATAGAGTTGACTATTCCACATATGACAGTGACAGACACCATATATAGAGTTGACTATTCCACTCATGACAGTGACAGACACCATATATAGAGTTGACTGTTCCACACATAACAGTGACAGACACCATATATAGAGTTGACTATTCCACTCATGACAGTGACAGACACCATATATAGAGTTGACTATTCCACACATGACAGTGACAGACACCATATATAGAGTTGACTATTCCACACATGACAGTGACAGACACCATATATAGAGTTGACTATCCCACACATGACAGTGACAGACACCATATATAGAGTTGACTATCCCGCACATGACAGTGACAGACACCATATATAGAGTTGACTGTTCCACACATGACAGTGACAGACACCATATATAGAGTTGACTGTTCCACATATGACAGTGACAGACACCATATATAGAGTTGACTGTTCCACACATGACAGTGACAGACACCATATATAGAGTTGACTATTCCACACATGACAGTGACAGACACCATACATAGAGTTGACTGTTCCACACATGACAGTGACACACACCATATATAGAGTTAACTATTCCACACATGACAGTGACAGACACCATATATACAGTTGACTGTCCCACACATGACAGTGACACACACCATATATAGAGTTGACTGTTCCACACATGACAGTGACAGACACCATATATAGAGTTGACTGTTCCACACATGACAGTGACAGACACCATATATAGAGTTGACTATTCCACACATGACAGTGACAGACACCATATATAGAGTTGACTATTCCACACATGACAGTGACAGACACCATATATAGAGTTGACTGTTCCACACATGACAGTGACAGACACCATATATAGAGTTGACTGTTCCACACATGACAGTGACAGACACCATATATAGAGTTGACTATTCCACACATGACAGTGACAGACACCATATATAGAGTTGACTGTTCCACACATGACAGTGACAGACACCATATATAGAGTTGACTATTCCACACATGACAGTGACAGACACCATATATAGCGTTGACTATTCCGCACATGACAGTGACAGACACCATATATAGAGTTGACTATTCCACACATGATAGTGACAGTCACCATATATAGAGTTGACTATTCCACACATGACAGTGACAGACACCACATGTAGAGCTGACTGTTCCACACATGACAGTGACAGACACCACATGTAGAGCTGACTGTTCCACACATGACAGTGACAGACACCACATATAGAGTTGACTATTCCACACATGACAGTGACAGACACCACATATAGAGTTGACTGTTCCACACATGACAGTGACAGACACCATATATAGAGTTGACTATTCCACACATGACAGTGACAGACACCATATATAGAGTTGACTGTTCCACACATGACAGTGACAGACACCATATATAGAGTTGACTGTTCCACACATGACAGTGACAGACACCACATGTAGAGTTGACTATTCCACACATGACAGTGACAGACACCACATGTAGAGCTGACTGTTCCACACATGACAGTGACAGACACCATATATAGAGCTGACTGTTCCACACATGACAGTGACAGACACCATATATAGAGTTGGCTGTTCCACACATGACAGTGACAGACACCATACATAGAGTTGACTATCCCTTTCATAGTCAACCAACCACACTATCATTATGTGTCTTGTATGTTCCCAGGTGTCTCCCAGGTATCTAGAGTCAAACGCCACATGCCACACCTGGGTATTTTCAGCTTTTGCAGAACTTATTGGTAAGAATGATGTTGCTGGTGTTTGTCACATTTGTGATACAATGTTGCTGGTTTTTGCAGGTTTTGTGACATGTTATCCCCATCAGATACCTTTATATTTCAGGGACGATGATACCATGTCCTCAGACAAGCACACTAACCACTATGTTGACAAAAAGTCACACTAACCACTATGTTGACAGACAGTTACCCTAACCACTTGTTTGACAGACAGTCACACTAACCACTATGTTGACAGACAGTCACTCTAACCACTATGTTGACAAAAAGTCACACTAACCACTATGTTGACAGACAGTTACCCTAACCACTTGTTTGACAGACAGTCACACTAACCACTATGTTGACAGACAGTCACTCTAACCACTATGTTGACAGACAGTCACACTAACCACTATGTTGACAGACAGTCACTCTAACCACTATGTTGGCAGACAGTCACACTAACCACTATGTTGTTAGACAGTCACACTAACCACTATGTTGTTAGACAGTCACACTAACCACTACGTTGTTAGACAGTCACACTAACCACTATGTTGTTAGACAGTCACACTAACCACTATGTTGACAGACAGTCACACTAACCACTATGTTGACAGACAAGCACACTAACCACTTGTTTGACAGACAGTCACACTAACCACTATGTTGACAGACAGTCACACTAACCACTATGTTGACAGACAGTCACACTAACCACTATGTTGACAGACAAGCACACTAACCACTATGTTGACAGACAAGCACACTAACCACTATGTTGACAGACAAGCACACTAACCACTATGTTGACAGACAGTCACACTAACCACTATCTTGACAGACAAGCACACTAACCACTATGTTGTTAGACAGTCACACTAACCACTATGTTGACAGACAGTTACCCTAACCACTTGTTTGACAGACAGTCACACTAACCACTATGTTGTCAGACAAGCACACTAACCACTATGTTGACAGACAGTCACACTAACCACTATGTTGACAGACAGTCACACTAACCACTATGTTGACAGACAGTCACACTAACCCCTATGTTGTTAGACAGTCACACTAACCACTATGTTGACAGACAGTTACCCTAACCCCTATGTTGACAGACAGTTACCCTAACCCCTATGTTGTTAGACAGTCACACTAACCACTATGTTGTTAGACAGTCACACTAACCACTATGTTGACAGACAGTCACACTAACCACTATGTTGTTAGACAGTCACACTAACCACTATGTTGACAGACAGTCACACTAACCACTATGTTGACAGACAGTCACACTAACCACTATGTTGACAGACAGTCACACTAACCACTATGTTGACAGACAAGCACACTAACCACTTTGTTGACAGACAGTCACACTAACCACTATGTTGACAGACAGTCACACTAACCCCTATGTTGACAGACAGTCACACTAACCCCTATGTTGACAGACAGTCACACTAACCACTATGTTGACAGACAGTCACACTAACCACTATGTTGACAGACAGTCACACTAACCACTTTGTTGACAGACAAGCACACTAACCACTTTGTTGACAGACAGTCACACTAACCACTATGTTGACAGACAGTCACACTAACCACTATGTTGACAGACAGTCACACTAACCACTTTGTTGACAGACAAACACACTAACCACTATGTTGACAGACAAAAGCACACTAACCCTGTGTTGACAGGCAAAGACATTATCACACATTGACTACTTTAATTGATGTACACATGTTCACTTGCATACATGTTGACGACTCTTGTTTGTGTACATATTTTCACTAGTGTTTACTTTTATTTGTTTACAGCTGTTCGTTTGTGTACATGTGGACTACTTATGTTTGTGTAAAAATGTTCTCTTGTGTACATGTGGACTACTTTTGTTTGTGTACAAATGTTCACTTTTGTACATGTTGACTAGTTTTGTTTGTGTACAAATGTTCACTTCTGTACATGTTGACTACTTTTGCTTGTGTAGATATGTGAACTTGTGTTGACTAATTTTATTTGTATACAAATGTTCACCTTTGTACAATTGACTAATATTGTTTGTGTACAAATGTTCACTTGTGTACATGTTGACTACTTATGTGTGTGTACACAAATTCACTTGCTTACATGTTGACTATTCTCATGTGTACACAAATTCACTTGCTTACATGTTGACTATTCTCATGTGTACACAAATTCACTTGCTTACATGTTGACTATTCTCATGTGTACACAAATTCACTTGCTTACATGTTGACTATTCTCATGTGTACACAAATTCACTTGCTTACATGTTGACTATTCTCATGTGTATACAAATGTTCACCTATGTTGGCTATTGTCAACGTCTCACATACGCAGGCAGTCTTAAACTCTTCACATGCACTTAAGAACAAGTATCAGTCCTACACGTGGCAATTCATATTTATTCAGGAGAACCTGATTAGCGTTACAATGTGCACACAAGACGGTTAAATCATCATATACATAGTGCTGCTAACAAACAATAATAGCACTCCGCAATCGCACACACAGCACTGCACTCAGATACTAGCTAACGTCAAATATGGCAAAGCCAGCTAGCGTTCCTGAAAATCTCATACACTCGCTCCAGAATCACAAACATCCTTCCCCTAAGCAATCGAGTCTCCGTCTGTCCTTTCCTCACGCTGACCGGTCGGTCGCGTGGTACTGGATCCCGCTTTCCTTGAGATAACCGTGCTGTCTCAACAGTCACGTCGTCTTGCTGTCCGTCCATGTTAGGTTGGGTCGTATAGTGCAACGCTGTCTAGTCAACAGAGTCCCGTAGACTTCTATCCCCTTTTATAACTGGGTCGTGTCCTGTCTATGTCCTGTCTCTGACATCTCAGTGTCCCTGCCCTGTCTCTAATATCTATATTGTCCTGTAGATGTCCTGTCTTATGGCATCTCTACATCCTGATCTATGTCCCGTCCATCATATCTCTCTAGTCCTGTAGTTGTCCTGTTACTGACATCACTGTCTCCCTGCCTATGTCCTGTCTCTATTATGTCCCTTGTCCTCTCTATGTCCTGTCTCTATTCCCCAACACTCTGACAGCTATTCTTGTTTGTATACAAATGTTCACTTGTGTTGAATATTCTTGTTTGTATAATAATGTTCACTTGTGTTGACTATTCTTGTTTGTATAATAATGTTCACATGTGTTGACTATTCTTGTTTGTATAATAATGTTCACTTGTGTTGACTATTCTTGTTTGTATAATAATGTTCACATGTGTTGACTATTCTTGTTTGTATAATAATGTTCACTTGTGTTGACTACTCGTGGTTGTGTACAAATGTTCACTTGTATTGAATATTCTTGTTTGTATAATAATGTTCACTTGTATTGAATATTCTTGTTTGTATAATAATGTTCACTTGTGTTGACTATTCTTGTTTGTATAATAATGTTCACTTGTGTTGACTACTCGTGGTTGTGTACAAATGTTCACTTGTATTGAATATTCTTGTTTGTATAATAATGTTCACTTGTGTTGACTATTCTTGTTTGTATACAAATGTTCACTTGTGTTGACTATTCTTGTTTGTATAATAATGTTCACTTGTGTACAATTGATTACTCTTGTTTGTTTACAAATGTTCACTTGTGTACATGTTGAGTACTACTGTGTGTTGACAGATAACTCTTTTGACGCCAAAGCTAAAGAAGTGGACATTGACGAGTTTATCGTACAAAACATGCGATGCTTGAGTATACAGGACGACGGCTTGGGCATGGATCGAGACAAACTCTACCACATGCTGAGGTATGTTTGTTACAGTCAGCAGTCATGACAGATGTTCATGATTATGTTGTCCAGTCAGCAGTCATAACAAATGTTCATGATTATGTTGTACAATCAACAGTCTAAACTTGTGACAAATGTTCATGATTATTATCAACCATAATAAGGGACCCACTTGTTTTTATCGGCTGTATATTTGCTCCAGCACAAATGTCATGTGAATATATCAACGATTATCTTGTTCATTATTTGGACAGTGCAGTTTATTTAATGTTCATTCTACCATACCCTTTTGGTCTTTTCATTGCTAATGTGTCATGTTTTTTCTGTAATGTATTGAAGTTACTCCCCGTGTGTTGTTGCAGACAATATTTGGATAATCAGAGTTGTGTAGATGAGAATGTTGCAGACAATATTTGTATAGTCAGAGTTGTGTAGATAAGAAATGATAAGAATAAGATAACATGACTTGAGACACAGACATTCACTAGGGGATGTTTCCTTGGTAACTCAATGAGCATGCTCAAGAGGATAGAGATGTGGTGGATCAGAAGAGAGTGGTTGCTGTCTCTGGAGTGGTCTCGGCTGGCAAAGATTAGTTTCATCTTCATGCCAGGGCAAGCAGGAGTACAAGCAAATGAGCGGGCTGACAAGCTCGCAGGTAAGGCTACGGTGGAGGGCAGACACGCTATGGACCAGGCTGACATTCTGAATGCTCTATGAGATGAAAGACTTTTGCAAGAACCAAGTGATGACTGTGAATCTACAATCATGGTCAGACTGCGAGAAAAGCAAATTAAAATAGGTGTGGCCAAACAAGAACACTACGAAGGAAGCCAGAGAAGGTTGATAAACCAACACAGAACTGGTGTCGTTAGCCGCTACACGCAGCGGGATTTGCTGAGGAGGGGATCCGAGCACTTATGGACTGAATGGTTTGATGTGCAATGAGGATGATCTGTCGACTAACTAACTAGATAAGAATGTTGCAGACAATATTTGGATAATCAGAGGTGTGTAGATGGGAATGTTGCAGACAATATTTGTATATCCAGAGTTGTGTAGATGGGAATGTTGCAGACAATATTTGTATATCCAGAGTTGTGTAGATGGGAATGTTGCAGACAATATTTGTATATCCAGAGTTGTGTAGATGGGAATGTTGCAGACAATATTTGTATAGTCAGAGTTGTGTAGATGAGAATGTTGCAGACAATATTTGTATATCCAGAGTTGTGTAGACGGGAATGTTGCAGACACTATTTGTATATCCAGAGTTGTGTAGATGGGAATGTTGCAGACAATATTTGTATAGTCAGAGTTGTGTAGATGGGAATGTTGCAGACAATATTTGGATAATCAGAGTTATGTAGATGAGAATGTTGCAGACAATATTTGGATAATCAGAGTTATGTAGATGAGAATGTTGCAGACAATATTTGTATGTCCAGAGTTGTGTAGATGGGAATGTTGCAGACAATATTTGTATGTCCAGAGTTGTGTAGATGGGAATGTTGCAGACAATATTTGTATGTCCAGAGTTGTGTAGATGAGAATGTTGCAGACAATATTTGTATATCCAGAGTTGTGTAGATGAGAATGTTGCAGACAATATTTGTATATCCAGAGTTGTGTAGATGAGAACGTTACAGATACTTCTAATCATTTGTTGCAACATGCCTGAAAGCTAGTTGTTTGTTGCAACATGCTTGAGTTTGTTGCAACATGCTTATTTCACTCTTAAGTCTCAGTCTAATATGTAATTTGACCGGGATCAGAGTCACCACGCACCCAGAAACAGCTGTAGAAACAGCACACAGTCACTTGTAACTTCATGTAGAAACAGCACACAGTCACTTGTAACTTCAAGTAGAAATAGCACACAGTAACCTGCAAGTTCATGTAGAAACAACACACAGTCACTTGTAACTTCATGTAGAAACAGCACAGTCACCTGCATGTTCATGTAGAAACACTTGTAACTTCATGTAGAAACAGCACACAGTCACTTGTAACTTCATGTAGAAACAGCACACAGTCACCTGTAACTTCATGTAGAAACATCACACAGTCACTTGTAACTTCATGTAGAAACAGCACATAGTCATCTGTAACTTCATGTAGAAAGAGCACATAGTCACCTGTAACTGTATATAAAAATAGCACACAGTACCTTGAATTTGCATGAAGAAACAACACAAAGGTGCTGTAACTGAATGTAAAAGATATCATTTGGAACAAGAGAAAGGGTGTTGAGGCACTACACAGAACCTGTACTTGTGTATGGATGTGAAGCATGGACAATGAGCAGACAACCTGAAAAAACATCTGACGGCTGTGGAAATGTGGCTTCTGAGGAAAATGAAAAAATTCCATAGACAGACAGAAAAACCAATGACCAAGTTCTACAAGAAACAAATCAAAATCGTAAACTGTTTAAAGAAAATAGACGTAGACAGTCATAATTTTTTGGACACGTTATGAGAAGAAATAAATTGGAAAACTTGGTGACGACTGGCAAGTTTGAGGGGAAGAGAACAAGGGGAAGGCAGAGAAGTAAATACCTCTATGGATTGGCCACGTTGTAAGGTCGAGACAAGAACACGGAGCTGATCAACTACTCTGGTGATCGCGTGAGATGGCGAAACATGACCGCCGATGCTTACCGGCATGGCACATCATGATGATGAACTGTATGTAGAAACAGCACACTGCAGCTGTGTCCAGATTTTTGTAGTGATGTTTTTATTGCTTTTTCTTGCCAGCTTTGGCTACTCAGAAGCTCACAAAAGAGAGCACATTGGAATGTATGGGAATGGCTTCAAGTCTGGCTCCATGCGGTTGGGCAAGGATGTCCTAGTGTTGACGAGGACAGCACAGAGTGCAGGGGTAGGACTACTGTCACAGACTTACCTCAGAGCCATCCAGGCTGACAACGTGCTGGTGCCCATGCTACACTACACCTTCCCGGGTCATATCCTTATGTCGTGATCTGTGTGTCAGTCACCGATGATATCCTTATGTCATGATCTGTGTGTCAGTCACCGATGATATCTTTATGTCATGACCTGTGTGTCAGTCACCGATGATATCCTTAGTCATGATCTGTGTGTCTGTCACCAGTGATATCCTTATGTCATGATCTGTGTGTCAGTCACCAATGATATCCTTATGTCATGATCTGTGTGTCAGTCACCGATGATATCCTTATGTCATGATCTGTGTCTCAGTCACCGATGATAATCAAGTGAAAACAAACAGGTCTTTCATACGGACACTTGTATTATACAGATATGAAGAATCCAGTGCTGTTCCTCACAAACATGCATTCTTGTCATTTTGTATGGTTAAGATAGACGTATGTAAAAGCACATGTATTCCTTTGTTGAGATGCTGTCATCATTTGTTGAGATGCTGTCATCATTTGTTGAGATGCTGTCATCATTTGTTGAGATGCTGTCATCATTTGTTGAGATGCTGTCATCATTTGTTGAGATGCTGTCATCATTTGTTGAGATGCTGTCATCGTTTGAAGGTAGCAGGTTTGGTTTCTGATGGGGTTAGTTTAAGGTTTTCTAATGTCTAGTTTGTCCTCTGATCTCTAATTCTTTCATTCACTTTCTATGAGTGCTGATCAATGAATGTGAATTTATTTTTCATCCATATCTGTTGCTTGAAGTGTCCCATATTGACTGATATTTCTGAATATTCATACACTGCAACACTATCTCTGTACCCATACTCTGCACACATCTCTACAATTGTGTATTCATATGTTGCAGAAATCTCTGTACACTTCTCTACAATTGTGTATTCATATGTTGCAGAAATACTCTGTACACTTCTCTACAATTGTGTATTCATACGTTGCAGAAATACTCTGTACACTTCTCTACAATTGTGTATTCATACGTTGCAGAAACACATCTCTACAGCTGCCTTGGAGGTACTCCTGTAACGCAGTTGATTGTTTTTCAAACAAAAAGCACATTTTAAAAAGCGTGAAAACCCAAGATGATGGTGGCCCATAGTTATAGTCCAGTTTTAACTCTGACTGAAACAGTCCAGTTCTAGGTTTGACTGAAAAAGTCAAGTTCCAGGTATGACTGAAAAATTCAAGTTCCAGATATGGCTGAAAAAGTCAAGTTCTAAGGCTGAGTGAAACAGTCCAGTTCTAGTTCTGAGTGAAACAGTCCAGTTCTAGGTCTGAGTGAAACAGTCCAGTTCTAGGTCTGAGTGAAACAGTCCACTTCTAGGTCTGAGTGAAACAGTCCAGTTCTAGGTCTGAGTGAAACAGTCCAGTTCTAGTTCTGAGTGAACCAGTCCAGTTCTAGGTCTGAGTGAAACAGTCCAGTTCTAGGTCTGAGTGAAACAGTCCACTTCTAGGTCTGAGTGAAACAGTCATAATGGACAACTTAATGACACAAGATTGTTCTTAAGAATTGTAGACATCTGTGTTTTATTATATAAATTTGATGCTACACTTCAACAATTTGTTTGTTTATATATCCATTTATTGTTGCACCTCAGCAATGTACTTGTATGTATTACATCCATTCATTGCTACACTTCAACAATTTACTTGTCTGTATTACATCCATTCATTGCTACACTTCAACAGTTTACTTGTCTGTATTACATCCATTCATTGCTGCACTGCAACAATTAATTTGTCTGTATGATATTCATTCATTGCTACACTTCAACAATTTACTTGTCTGTATTATATACATTAATTTCTGCACTTCAACAGTTTACTTGTCTGTATTACATCCAATCATTGCTACACTTCAACAATTTACTTGTCTGTATTACATCCAATCATTGCTACACTTCAACAACTGACTACACAGAAACAGTAGCAGTATCACAGTTTGCTACACATCTAGGGGAAGATAACATAACACGTCATGGATGTGACAGCTCTGAGTTGATCAGTACCGAGCACATTTGTTTCCTTGACTATTGATATTGCAACCAGTGGAGCACCGAGGTCGAGATACAAGCCTCAAGGCAATACTGCAACATTCTCCGTTCAAGAAGGAGGAGGAGCTTATCAACAAGTTGACATCTTTCATCGGAACAGGCACTCTGATTATCATCTACAACCTTTGCAAGTAAGTTCTTGTTTTTATGCCAGTTGGTACACGGACTTCATTCAGGGGTTTCTGTGATAAAGGTGAAGGTACTGATCTATGATATGTTTAATATCATGCACTGATCTATGATATGTTTGATATATCAGGTACTTGTCAAAGTCTCACATCTGAGGTTGCGACGCATTGGCTGTGCCAACGCCAGGCGACATAACAACGCGCAACCCTGAGTGATGTTAAACACTACAGAGGGAATGCGGCGTCTTCGACGACGCCCGTATAAGCAGCCAAGCACAGCAACTGAGTGACGCTAAGATAACCGCTGGTCAGCGGTACACCCCGTGAACCTTGCAGGGGTCACACCAGCTGACTTGAGCGCCGACTAGCGTGTAGAACGAAAGGCCATGCAGACCGGGTTAGGCGTTTGTATGGACAGGTCGCATGAGTCTGCGAGTGGTTTTGAATCTGCATTGAGAGCGAGCCTGTGTGACAGTGGGAGACTGGTTCGAACGCTTGAGCATTTTGGCGTGTAAGTGATATGTATATTGATTGCATGTATCCTTATGTATTGTATTGATATTGTTCATGCTGTAATGATTGCTATGGATTGTCATTGCGCGATGTCTGTGCGATAATGAATGCAGCGCGTAAATAAAGCTTGTAAATAACGGTTTCGGATATTCACTTCGTGTGATTTGATAGTTTGATACTGCTTCACACTTGCCAGAAAACGAGCTACTTATCTTGCCCTACGCAAGACTCTGACAAGTGTGAACGTGGGTTTCTCGTCCAAGTTTTGAACTGAATGCGAACTTGTAGATTTTTTTTTGTCCGAGTTTTTGAATCGAATATGAAGATGTTAGAAGTGCGCAAGTCACAGATTAGGGTAAAGTAACGGTTAAATAGTGTTGATTTCATTAAATTATAAGTGTGAAGACATTATTTGAAGCCAACCGAGGCGTCTTCAGACTTATTGTAAAATTCAACCAATTTTGTACCTAAAATCCAATTAGGCGGCCGTGCCCTTGAATGTCATTGAGTAGGGTTAGTGTGAGCGTGAAAGTTGTTGATTGTGGTAACGACTAACAATAATACTTGACAGCATACAAACCTATACAGACTTCAGTGACATTACATACACCATACATTTACAAACGTGACTTTTTGTGCACATTTGTCAATAAGTATCAAATTATGACACTAAGAAATAAATTTGTAGTGATAATTTATGTCATGTAAACGACGATAAATTATTGTTCCTAAATTTTTTATATAATAACCAAGGGACAGTACTCTAAATTCTTGGTGATGTGTAAATATGTATTGTAACCATTAACATGTGTACTTGATAGATAACACGTCAATGTGACGTCATTTACATATGGACAATATATTGCCAAAACTGTTGACCTTCATTAGAAACTCTAAACAGAGGTCTGATGATGGAGCTATCTCAGAGGGAGATGCTCACAGTTTAACCTGATGATTTTAGTATTTTTGTTCTTGGTTGTGGAGGTAGGGGCCAGTTTAGCCGTGACCTACCGGACTAGCTGTGTCACAGCGAGGTAATGTCCATCAAATAGATTGTACTTGACTGTTGTACTTCATGGTGCAACATAATTGTTGTATACATATTGTTTACTATTCACCTGTATATATTTATAATAACTAGTAAGTTATGTAGACGAAATACAATGTTCGATTTTGACAAGTTTAATAACACCTATGTATATTGTACATGAAAGGAAATTCTTTCACGAAAAAGGGGTGTGGAGAGTGTCAAAGTCTCACATCTGAGGTTGTGACGTGTTGGCTGTGCCAACGCCAGGCGACATAACAACGCGCAACCCTGAGTGATGTTAAACACTACAGAGGGAATGCGGCGTCTTCGACGACGCCCGTATAAGCAGCCAAGCACAGCAACTGAGCGACGCTAAGATAACCGCTGGTCAGCGGTACACCCCGTGAACCTTGCAGGGGTCACACCAGCTGACTTGAGCGCCGACTAGCGTGTAGAATGAAAGGCCAGGCAGACCGGGTTAGGCGTTTGTATGGACAGGTCGCATGAGTCTGCGAGTGGTTTTGAATCTGCATTGAGAGCGAGCCTGTGTGACAGTGGGAGACTGGTTCGAACGCTTGAGCATTTTGGCGTGTAAGTGATATGTATATTGATTGCATGTATCCTTATGTATTGTATTGATATTGTTCATGCTGTAATGATTGCTATGGATTGTCATTGCGCGATGTCTGTGCGATAATGAATGCAGCGCGTAAATAAAGCTTGTAAATAACGGTTTCGGATATTCACTTCGTGTGATTTGATAGTTTGATACTGCTTCACACTTGCCAGAAAACGAGCTACTTATCTTGCCCTACGCAAGACTCTGACAGTACTGATCAGTCATGCATTAATTTACCAGGCACTGATCTATGATATGTTTGATATACCAGGCACTGATCTATGATATGTTTGATATATCAGGTACTGATCAGTTATGCATTAACTTACCAGGCACTTGTCATGGTTTTATTCATCATGTTTTTGTTTATCAAGGTCTCAACTATCAATTATTTATTTATCATGCACTGATCTATGATATGTTTGATATATCAGGTACTGATCTATGATATGTTTGATATATCAGGCACTGATCTATGATATGTTTGATATATCAGGTACTGATCTATGATATGTTTGATATATCAGGTACTGATCTATGATATGTTTGATATATCAGGCACTGATCTATGATATGTTTGATATATCAGGCACTGATCTATGATATGTTTGATATATCAGGTACTGATCTATGATATGTTTGATATATCAGGCACTGATCTATGATATGTTTGATATATCAGGCACTGATCTATGATATGTTTGATATATCAGGTACTGATCTATGATATGTTTGATATATCAGGCACTGATCTATGATATGTTTGATATATCAGGCACTGATCTATGATATGTTTGATATATCAGGCACTGATCTATGATATGTTTGATATACCAGGCACTGATCTATGATATGTTTGATATACCAGGCACTGATCTATGATATGTTTGATATACCAGGCACTGATCTATGATATGTTTGATATACCAGGCACTGATCTATGATATGTTTGATATACCAGGCACTGATCTATGATATGTTTGATATACCAGGCACTGATCTATGATATGTTTGATATATCAGGCACTGATCTATGATATGTTTGATATATCAGGTACTGATCTATGATATGTTTGATATATCAGGTACTGATCTATGATATGTTTGATATATCAGGCACTGATCTATGATATGTTTGATATATCAGGCACTGATCTATGATATGTTTGATATATCAGGTACTGATCTATGATATGTTTGATATATCAGGCACTGATCTATGATATGTTTGATATATCAGGCACTGATCTATGATATGTTTGATATACCAGGCACTGATCTATGATATGTTTGATATACCAGGCACTGATCTATGATAGTTAGTTAGTTAGTTAGTCGACAGATCATCCTCGTTGCACATCGGACCATTCAGTCCATAAGTGCTCGGATCCCCTCCTCAGCAAATCCCGCAGCGTGTAGCGGCTAACGACGCCAGTTCTGTGTTGGTTTATCAATCTTCTTTGGCTTCCTGCGTAGTGTTCTTGTTTGGCCACCCCTCTTTTAATTTGCTGCTCTCGCAGTCTGGCCATTGTTGTAGATTCACAGTCATCACTTGGTTCTTGCAAAAGTCTCACTTCTCGTAGAGCATTCAGAATGTCAGCCTGGTCCATGGCGCGTCCGCCCTCAACAGTAGCCTCACCTGCGAGCTTGTCAGCCCGCTCATTTCCTTGTACTCCCGCATGCCCTGGCACGAAGATGAAACTAATCTTTGCCAGCCGAGACCGCTTCAGAGGCAGCAACCATTCTCTTCGGATCGACCCCTCCTCTATCCTCTTGATCATGTTCATTGAGTCGCTAAGGAAACAAGCCCTAGTGAATGTCTGTGTCTCGAGCCATGTTATTGCTTTACTTACTGCCATGACTTCCATGGTCAGGCTACTTGTGGTTTCAGTGAAAGCACCAGAGTCCTCCTTCACAATTCTCCCTCCGGCCCGAGCTGTAAAGGCCCATGAGCTTCTCACATGTCGGATGACCGACCCATCTGTGTAGATGCCCGCGTCACTGTCTAGCGAATTCTCGAAAATCAACACTTGTACTTCAGCCTCAACAGCAGCCGGATTTTCTTGTCTGCATTTTCTATCTAGTTGGATGCAAACTGAAAAGGATGTGCAGAAGTCTGTTGGCACTTGCACCCACTCCTTGCCAGGTTTCAAGATGGCGACGGACGGTCGTGTTGATCTATGATATGTTTGATATACCAGGCACTGATCTATGATATGTTTGATATACCAGGCACTGATCTATGATATGTTTGATATACCAGGCACTGATCTATGATATGTTTGATATACCAGGCACTGATCTATGATATGTTTGATATACCAGGCACTGATCTATGATATGTTTGATATACCAGGCACTGATCTATGATATGTTTGATATACCAGGCACTGATCTATGATATGTTTGATATACCAGGCACTGATCTATGATATGTTTGATATACCAGGCACTGATCTATGATATGTTTGATATACCAGGCACTGATCTATGATATGTTTGATATACCAGGCACTGATCTATGATATGTTTGATATATCAGGTACTGATCTATGATATGTTTGATATACCAGGCACTGATCTATGATATGTTTGATATATCAGGTACTGATCTATGATATGTTTGATATACCAGGCACTGATCTATGATATGTTTGATATACCAGGCACTGATCTATGATATGTTTGATATACCAGGCACTGATCTATGATATGTTTGATATATCAGGTACTGATCTATGATATGTTTGATATACCAGGCACTGATCTATGATATGTTTGATATATCAGGTACTGATCTATGATATGTTTGATATACCAGGCACTGATCTATGATATGTTTGATATACCAGGCACTGATCTATGATATGTTTGATATACCAGGCACTGATCTATGATATGTTTGATATATCAGGTGCTGATCTATGATATGTTTGATATACCAGGCACTGATCTATGATATGTTTGATATATCAGGTACTGATCTATGATATGTTTGATATACCAGGCACTGATCTATGATATGTTTGATATATCAGGTACTGATCTATGATATGTTTGATATACCAGGCACTGATCTATGATATGTTTGATATACCAGGCACTGATCTATGATATGTTTGATATACCAGGCACTGATCTATGATATGTTTGATATATCAGGTACTGATCTATGATATGTTTGATATACCAGGCACTGATCTATGATATGTTTGATATACCAGGCACTGATCTATGATATGTTTGATATACCAGGCACTGATCTATGATATGTTTGATATACCAGGCACTGATCTATGATATGTTTGATATACCAGGCACTGATCTATGATATGTTTGATATACCAGGCACTGATCTATGATATGTTTGATATACCAGGCACTGATCTATGATATGTTTGATATACCAGGCACTGATCTATGATATGTTTGATATATCAGGTACTGATCTATGATATGTTTGATATACCAGGCACTGATCTATGATATGTTTGATATATCAGGTACTGATCTATGATATGTTTGATATACCAGGCACTGATCTATGATATGTTTGATATATCAGGTACTGATCTATGATATGTTTGATATACCAGGCACTGATCTATGATATGTTTGATATATCAGGTACTGATCTATGATATGTTTGATATACCAGGCACTGATCTATGATATGTTTGATATACCAGGCACTGATCTATGATATGTTTGATATACCAGGCACTGATCTATGATATGTTTGATATACCAGGCACTGATCTATGATATGTTTGATATACCAGGCACTGATCTATGATATGTTTGATATACCAGGCACTGATCTATGATATGTTTGATATACCAGGCACTGATCTATCAATTTTTGTTTTGTTTGCACTCGCTCACTTTGAATTCAAGCGTAGTCCATACACACTATTTCTAGTAGGGCTGGACTGAATTTTGTGTGTGGATTAGCTTTCCCTATTAACTGTGTCCCTCGCCATCAGGTGAACCCATTCAGACTTCAGAGGTACTTGTAATTTATGTCCCCAAGTCAAGGACGACAGATCAACATTTTAGTCCAGCTGTCCGGTGTAGGGGATGAACCGCTAGCCTCGGCATCAGCACACCGTATGTTTAAGAACACACTTTCTTACCCATTCGACCAAGCTGACCTGCTGATCTATCAATTTTTCATTTACCATATTCTGATCTTTTTTTTTTTTTTTTACTTCCGGTACAATGGCGACAGGATGACGCGTACTTTTCGGGGGGACGCTATTTAGTGTTTTTCATTTGGATTTCGTGTGATTTCCTATGGATTCCCTGCGAATAGTGTTTTCCTGTGGATTATGTGATGTTATTTTGTGCTCTTTTATTTGAAGTTTTCAAAAGAAGCCACGGAAGGCAGGTGGTGGATGAAATTTGAGGGCAGCCGACAGATATTCGTTGGTCATGGTCTCGAATTCATGACGGCAGGCAGAAGAGCTCTTCTTCAGTCAATGGCTGGGGTCTCCGACCAGTGCGGTCACTGCCATAGAGGAAAGCAACGGCAAACTACCTCTTTAAAAGTGCCTAGTATATCATGATTCGCTTAAAGACTGATCATCGCAAGACAAGGACAGAGACGTTAAAATTAGCAACATGGAACGTTAGGACGTTAAACAGAAAATTAGAGAACATAAAACAAGCAATTGAAAGGGAAAAAATTAATATTTTAGGTATGTGCGAAACGAGATGGACAGGATCAGGCATCAAGATAGATGACGATTTCAAGATTATTTATTCTGGAGGTGAAGATCGTCATAGGGGAGTGGCAATTATTTTGGACCGGAAAACATCAACATCTGTTCAAGGATATTGGGCCGTGTCGGACAGAGTTCTACTAGTTAAATTAAGTGGCAGACCTTTTAGCATAAATATTATTCAAGTATATGCACCAACAGGAGAATCCAGTGAAGACAGTGTAGAAGAATTTTATAATGACATAGAGGCTGCCTTAAAGAAATGTAAAAATTCAGAAATAAACATCATAATAGGGGACTTCAATGCAAAAGTAGGAAATCAAGGGGATAGATACACAGTAGGAAACTATGGTTTAGGAGAGAGAAATGAAAGAGGATACAGACTCGTGGAGTGGGCAAAAGAACAGGAAATGATTGTAGGAAACACCTGGTTTAAGCAACACCCTAGAAGATTATGGACATGGAGGAGTCCTGATAGCAGGATTAGAAACCAGATTGACTACATTCTCATTAGCAGAAGATTTAGAAATGCGCTAACAGTAGCAAAAACAGTTCCCAGTGCTGATTGTTATAGTGACCACAGATTACTCACAGGAACATTGAGGATAAAGTTGAAGAAAGTCAAGTATATAACAGGAAACACTAAATATGATTTGTGTACATTGAGTAATGACAAGGAAATACAAAACAAATTCAACATAGAAGTACAGAACAGATTTGAAATATTGTCTGATCTAGAGATATTATTCCAGGATATGGATGATCAATGGGAAACGTTGAAGAATTCAATCAATGTGGCTGCAGAAACAACTATTCCAAAATTAAAGAAGGTGGGTCGTAAGAAATGGATGACTGAAGAAATTTTACACCTCATGGAAACAAGAAGACTCAACAAAAATAATTCTGTCAAATATGAAGAAATCCACAGACAAGTCAGAATAATATGTAAGGAGGCAAAAGAATCATGGCTTGAGGAAAAGTGCTTAGAAATTGAAAACCAACACAACAGTCAAAATACCAAATTAGTGCACAAAAGAATTCAGGAACTTACTAATTAAAGAACAAGTACATCAACATGGTGTCTAAAAACTAAAGATGGCAAAATCATAATAGAAAAAGACCAGATTCTACATGTATGGACAGATTATGTGAAACACCTTTATGATGATAACAGAGACGAACAGTATGATATTAGATTTAATAATGAAGGACCGCCAATTTTGGAGATGGAGGTTCAAAATGTTCTTAAGCATATGAAAGCTGGCAAGGCCCCCGGTGCAGATAACATCACAACAGAAATGATTAAAGCTTTAGAAGAATTTGGACTAGAGCAAGTCACCAGACTGATGAACACATTATATGATACTGGAGATATACCTCCTGAATTATGTAACTCTGTATTTATTGCAATCCGAAAGAAATCAGGAACCTTGGAATGTGATCAACATAGAACAATTAGTATAATGAGTCACATCACAAAGATTTTGCTAAGAATTATCATGCAAAGAGTGAGGAAGAAGATACAACCTGAAATAGGGGAAGAACAATGTGGGTTTGTAGAAGGAAAGGGTACAGTAAATGCTGTGTATATGTTGCGAACAGTTATTGAATGTGCTATAGAAGTAAACAAGGATATACATCTTTGCTTTATTGACTATACAAAGGCTTTTGATAGAGTTAGACATGTCAACATGGTGGATATGCTTGCAGATCTACAAATTGATGGGACAGTATCAGCCAATTAAAAGAGGTGTTAGGCAGGGATGTGTGATGTCTCCAGATCTTTTTTCTCTATACAGTGAAAATATTTTCAGAAATGTAGAGGATATAAATGGAATCAGCATTGGAGGACGAAACATCAATAACATTAAATATGCAGATGATACAGTATTAATTGCAGACAATGCGCAGGACCTGCAACAATTAGTAGATGCGGTTGTCGTACACAGTGAGCAACTGGGGTTAGAATTAAATTGTAAAAAGACTCAGGTTATGGTCGTCACTAGGAAGGAAGCAGTGCCACAATGTAATATACAAGTAAATGGAAATATTCTTCAACAAGTGAATCGGTACAATTATCTTGGAACAGTCATAACATCTGATGGGAGATGCCTTGAAGAGATTAGAACAAGAATCGCCATGGCGAAAGTAGCCTTTAACAAGATGAAAAACATTCTGACCAATAAAAAGATGTCAATTGAAACGAGACAAAGAGTGTTGAGGGGATACATAGAGCCTGTTCTTTTGTATGGATGTGAAACTTGGCCAATGGGCAGTCAAGCTGAAAAACATCTGATGGCTGCAGAAATGTGGTTTCTGAGGAAAATGCAAAGAATACCATGGACAGACAGAAAAACCAATGACCAAGTACTACAGGAGACAAATGAACATCGTAAACTGATTAGAGAAATTAGACGTAGACAGTCAAACATTTTTGGACATGTTATGGGAAGAAATGGATTGGAGAACTTGGTGACAACTGGCAAGATCGAAGGAAACAGACCAAGAGGCAGACCGAGAGGAAAATACCTGGATGGCTTGGCCACATGGCATGGACGAGACAGGAACACTGAGCTGATCCACGACACTGGTGATCGAGTGAAATGGCGAGTCATGACCGCCCACGCTTTCCGGCATGGCACATGATTGATTGATTGATTGATCTATTGTCATGTATGTGTTACCTCTGTCATGTATCCGTCTCTCTCTCTCTCTCTCTCTCTCTCTCTCTCTCTCTCTCTCTCTCTCTCTCTCTCTCTCTCTCTCTCTCTCTCACTCTCTCTCTCTCTCACACACACACACACATACACTCTCTCTCTCTCTCTCTTTCTCTCTCTCTCTCTCTCTCACACACACACACATACACTATCTCTCTCTCTCTCTCTCTCTCTCTCTCTCTCTCTCTCTCTCTCTCTCTCTCTCTCTCTCTCTCTCTCTCTCTCTCTCTCTCTCTCTCTCTCAAGAAACTGTCATTTCATTTCATGAACATATGTTCACTCCAGGGTGGAAAAATATGATAGAATTGAGCTGGACTTTAGCAAAGATCTTCACGATATCCGTTGTCCAGACTTTAGCATGGATGGACAGCAGGATGCAGTAAACTACAGGAACTCGCTCCGGGTGAGTGGTCATAGGGGTAGAGACTATTGTACTTGTGAGCATCACGCACTATTGTGAGCACCACACACCATTGTGAGCACCACACTATTGTGAGCTGTTATAGTTTATGTTGTTGTAGTTTATCTTGTTATAGCTTAAGTTGATTCAGTTTATGTTGTTATAGTTTACGATATAATTTATGTTGCTATAGTTTATGTTTTTATAGATTATGTTGTTATAGTTTATATTGTTATAGTTTATGGTGCTTTAGTTTATGTTGTTATAGTTTATGTTATAGTTTATGTTATAATTTATGTTGATATAGTTTATGTTGGTATAGTTTATGTTGTTACAGTTTATGTTATAGGTTATGTTATAGGTTATGTTATAGTTTATGTTGCTATAGTTCATGTTATGGTTTATGTTGTTATACCGGAGCAGCAGTGGGATTCGGCAGCCCCCTGAGCGACTGAGCAGCCCTCTATAGGAACACACTGCTCACCTCCATAGCATGAGGAAGGGGCTAGAAAAGGTGCCCTAAACATTGTCTGCTTCATCACTACCTAACCAGCTAGCCGCGGTTGGTGGGTACCCTAACTGCGGTCGACATACAAAGAAAGATAGAACAAGCAAAGCTAAAAGAGTAAACCATATTCCCTTAACAATTGGAACTTGGAATGTATGCACCCTACTTGACAGAGACGGCGCGTCGGGTCCAGAGAGACGAACAGCACTGATTGGGAGAGAGCTGGGCAGGTACAACATCGACATTGCAGCCTTGAGCGAGACACGACTTGCAGAAGAAGGCCAAACCTGTGAAATTGGTGCCGGCTACACATTTTTCTGGAGTGGAAGGAAAAGCGAGGAAAGACGCCAATCCGGTGTGGGATTTGCCATTAAGTCGGCCCTGGTCGAAAAATTAGCTGGATTTCCAAAGGCTATAAACGACAGGCTCATGACCATGAAGTTGCCTCTGCTGAATGGAAGGAAGCACGCAACCATTGTGAGTGTCTACGCACCAACTATGACCAACGAAGATGATGTCAAGAACAAGTTCTATGAGGACCTGCACAATGTATTAACATCTGTTCCTAAAGGAGACAAACTTATACTCCTTGGGGATTTCAATGCCAGAGTAGGCACGGACACCACCTCTTGGAGTGGCATTATTGGAAAGCATGGAGTCGGAAATTGTAACAGCAATGGACTCCGCCTCCTTCAGACATGTGCCGAACATGATCTCCTGATTACGAACACAAATTTCCGTCTCCCCATGAGAAATAGGACATCGTGGATGCACCCTCACTCGAAACACTGGCACCTCATTGACTATGTCATCATCAGGAGGAGTGACAGACAAGACGTTCGAGTGACAAAATCCATGTGTGGTGCCGAATGTTGGACAGACCATCGTCTCATTGTCTCGAAAATGAACATCCACATCAGGCCACCACGGCGTCCTCAAGGGGCGAAAATGCTAACAAAGCTAAATGTCACCCGCCTAAACAGCAAGCAAATGCAGCAGTCGTTTGAAATTATGCTGGAAGACCACCTCAAGCCCAATGCTGAAGCTAAACGGGATACAGAAACAGAATGGAGAGCCCTAAAGGACACAATTTACAACACTGCTATGGAAATCCTGGGTCCAGCCCCCCGAAAGCATAAAGACTGGTTTGATGAAAATTCCGAAGACATCAACCAATTGCTGGCCGAGAAACATCTTCTCCTCAAGGCACATTTGAATGACCCAAAGTCAACATCAAAAAAAGATGCTTTCAAGAACATTCAGAGAGTAGTGCAGCAGAAACTTCGGCACATGCGGGACTCCTGGCTGAGCAGCAAAGCTGATGAAATTCAGGGCTTTGCTGACAGACATGATATGAAAAACTTCTACGACTCACTGAAAGCGGTCTATGGTCCTTCATCACCAGGCATAGTTCCCCTCCTTAGTGCAGATGGGGGAACATTGGTCACCGAGAAGAAAGAAATCCTTCAACGCTGGGCAGAGCATTTCAGCAAAATCTTAAATGCAACTTCCTTCTTCGATGATGAAACCATCAACTGCCTTCCTCAAGTTCCCACCAATGAGACACTTGATGACCTGCCAACCATAGTGGAAGTAAACAAAGCCATCCAGCAACTCTCCAGCGGCAAGGCACCTGGTCCTGACTCCATCCCAGCAGAGATATACAAGGCAGGTGGGCCGGTCCTAACAGAGCAGCTTCACCAAGTCTTCACAAACATATGGATGAACGAGACCATGCCACAAGATTTTAAGGACGCGTCAATAGTCCACCTTTACAAACGTAAAGGAAACCGCCAATCCTGTGACAACCACCGAGGCATCTCCTTGCTTTCAATTGCAGGGAAGATACTCGCCAGAATTCTTCTCAATCGCCTCACAGCCCATCTCGATCAAGGTCTTCTTCCTGAGAGTCAATGTGGCTTCAGAAAAGAACGTGGAACTGTTGACATGATTTTCGCTGCAAGGCAGCTGCAAGAGAAATGTCAGGAACAGAACTGCGAAATGTTCTCCACTTTCATTGACCTTACCAAGGCTTTTGATACAGTCAGCAGAGAAGGACTGTGGAAGATTATGGCAAAATATGGCTGTCCACGAAAGTTTGTCCAAATAGTGCGGCTATTTCATGACGGCATGCAGGCAAGAGTACAGGAAAATGGTGAACTGTCTGAACCCTTTCCTGTCACCAATGGAGTGAAGCAAGGATGTGTCCTGGCACCAACACTGTTCAGCCTCATGTTTTCAGCCATGTTGATGAATGCCTTCGAGAACGACGACATTGGAATAGACATCAACTACCGTATGGATGGAAAGTTATTCAATCTCAGAAGGCTGAAAGCTAAAACCAAAATTAACAGCAGCACCGTCAGAGAGCTCCTGTTTGCTGATGATTGCGCTCTATACGCCAACTCAGAGGCGGACATGCAACATAATGTTTCAGCTTTCTCACATGCCTGTGCCAACTCTGGGCTCAATATCAACTTGGAGAAGACTGTAGTGATGTACCAGCCAGCTCCAGGGAATATTCACACTGTGCCGAATATCAAAGTGAATGATCATAGACTAAGTGTTGTGGACAAATTCACCTATCTTGGCAGCACCGTGTCACAAGCTGCCACAATCGATGACGAAGTGAATGCAAGAATCTCCAAGGCCAGTGCAGCCTTTGGCAGACTGTACAAGAATGTATGGGACAGAACTGGAATAAGCCTGCAAACAAAGCTAAAAGTCTACAAAGCAGTTGTATTATCCACACTGCTATATGCTTGTGAAACCTGAACTGTTTATCAGCGACATGCTAGGAAATTAAACCACTTCCACACAGTCTGCCTAAGGAAGCTACTGAAGATTAAATGGCAAGACAAGATTCCAGACACTGAAGTCCTAGAAAGAGCATCCATGCCCAGTATCCACACTCTACTGATGAAGAATCAGATTCGCTGGGCTGGTCACTTGACTCGCATGCTAGATCACAGGTTCCCTAAATGAATTTTTTACAGCGAACTGCGTTGTGGTAAACGCTCCCAAGGTGGCCAGAGGAAACGTTTTAAAGACACTCACAACGTTTTAAAGGCATTCACTGAATGCTTTTGGAATTCATCATGACACCTGGGAGGCTGCAGCCAGAGACCGAAATTCGTGGCGTGCATCATTACGCAAGAGTGCAGTCATATGTGAGGCAACCAGGACTGCAAGAGCTGTGAAGAAAAGGCAGGACAGAAAAACCACTGCAGGAAATCCTCCTCCAGAAACGTCAAGCATTCTTTGCCCACATTGTCAAAGAACATTTCGAGCCAAAATAGGCCTTATCAGCCATCTTAGAACCCACGGCTCCACACCTTCAACCCCACTGGATGAAATGAATGGTCATCATCATTCTTGATGGACAAACAACAAGTATGTTGTTATAGTTTATGTTGTTATGGTTTGTGTTACTAGAGTTTTTGTTGTTTTGTTTTATGTTGTTATAGTTTCTATTGCTCTAGTTTATGTTGCTATAGTTTATGTTATAGTTTATGTTGTTATAGTGTATGTTGCTATAGGCTATAGTTTATGTTGTAGTTTATATTGTTATAGTTTATGTTGCTATAGTTTGTGTTGCTATAGGTTACATTCTATTTTATGTTGCTATGTTGTTATAGTTTATGTTGCTATAGTTTATGTTGTTATAGTTTATGTTGCATTTAGTTTAGGTTGCTATAGTTTATTTTGCTATAGGTTTATGTTGCCATAGTTTGTGTTGTTATTGTTTATGTTGTTATAAGTTTATATTGCTTTAGTTTATGTTACTATAGTTTATGTTGCTATAGGTTTATGTTGCTATAATTTATGTTTCTATAATTTATGTTATAGTTTATGTTGCTATAGTTTATACTGCTATAGTTTATGTTAACAATGTAACATGACACAAAGTAGTGCAGCTTTACATAACTGAATTACGACACATACAGGGTGTTGCGGTGATTAGCCTTCATCAGCAAACAAACACGTTCACAAACACAACATATAGTCAAGGAGATCTCCTGTGACTACATCAAAACGTGACGACAGGACGAGAAGAACAAAAAGATGAAACAATTAAACAATGAAAAGTAAATGCAAATTGGAAAAAATGTTCATGCTTACCTCAGAATTCCGAGCTGTGTATTTTCTCTTCATTGCTTTCATTTTTTCATCTTTTTGTTCTTCTCGTCCTGTCGTCACCTTTTGACGTAGTCACAGGAGATCTCCTTGACTATATGTTGTGTTCTGTGAATGTGTTTGTTTGCTGATGAAGTCTAATCGCCGCAACGTCCTCTATGTGTCGTAATTCTGTTAGTAAAGCTGCACTACTTTGTGTCATTTCATATTGTTTACATTTTCACAGCTTTACCGCAGTTCTACCCAATTTTATCTATATTTTTATAGTTTATGTTATAGTTTATGTTGCTATAGTTTATGTTGCTACAGTTTATGTTATTGTTTATGTTGTGATTATTCATATTGTTATAGGTGATGTTGTTAAAGTTTCCCAGAACACAGTTCACCTGATTATGGTTGGGAAATATTCAACAGTCTAAACTCACTAGATGGTGTAACTATAACCTATCTGGTGTATGTATCAACAGTCAAGACTCACTAGATGGTGTAACTATAACCTATCTGGTGTATGTATCAACAGTCAAGACTCACTAGATGGTGTAACTATAACCTATCTGGTGTATGTATCAACAGTCAAGACTCACTAGATGGTGTAACTGTAACCTATCTGGTGTATGTATCAACAGTCTAAACTCACTAGATGGTGTAACTGTAACCTATCTGGTGTATGTATCAACAGTCAAGACTCACTAGATGGTGTAACTATAACCTATCTGGTGTATGTATCAACAGTCTAAACTCACTAGATGGTGTAACTATAACCTATCTGGTGTATGTATCAACAGTCAAGACTCACTAGATGGTGTAACTATAACCTATCTGGTGTATGTATCAACAGTCAAGACTCACTAGATGGTGTAACTATAACCTATCTGGTGTATGTATCAACAGTCAAGACTCACTAGATGGTGTAACTGTAACCTATCTGGTGTATGTATCAACAGTCAAGACTCACTAGATGGTGTAACTGTAACCTATCTGGTGTATGTATCAACAGTCTAAACTCACTAGATGGTGTAACTGTAACCTATCTGGTGTATGTATCAACAGTCAAGACTCACTAGATGGTGTCACTGTAACCTATCTGGTGTATGTATCAACAGTCTAAACTCACTAGATGGTGTAACTGTAACCTATCTGGTGTATGTATCAACAGTCAAGACTCACTAGATGGTGTCACTATAACCTATCTGGTGTATGTATCAACAGTCAAGACTCACTAGATGGTGTAACTATAACCTATCTGGTGTATATATCAACAGTCAAGACTCACTAGATGGTGTAACTATAACCTATCTGGTGTATGTATCAACAGGAATATTGCAGCATTCTGTACCTGCACCCCAGGATGAAGATGAAAATACGAGGAACTTACGTGAAAACCAGACTTATTGACAAGAGCCTCAGAAATGCCAAGATTGATGAATACAAGCCTAGTGGGGTAAGACATCATACATTATGGATTCAATGTACCATATGTGAATATTTCATCCTCGGAAAAGATGCTGTCTCACTCATTTGTTTTTCTTGTCTGTTCCTCGTGGAGCATATGGTTGCATATTTTGTGTGCCATCTGTTTTGTGAATTCGTTTGGTTTGTTTTCTACTTTGTTTGATGAAGTGTGCAACATTAAATGCAAATGTTTCTTCTTAGAAAGGAACTCGGTGCAGTTGATGGAATTATTTCTGAGTCTGAGCTTGAAGTTAGTTCACAATTGATGGCTGCATCATGGGTGCCTGCCGTGGACTCTGACATGTGTGAATATCCAAATCTGTGTACACTAAAAAAATGTGTGAAATTTTTTTGACTCCTGACAATGATTTTGGAAGACATCTGGAGATGTTGATGTGACAACTGGGAGTGATGTTTTATAAGACTACACACATCCAGAGATGTTGATGTGACAACTGGGAGTGATGTTTTATAAGACTAAAAACATCCGGAGATGTTGATGTGACAACTGGCAGTGATGTTTTATAAGACTACAAACATCCGGAGATGTTGATGTGACAACTGGCAGTGATGTTTTATAAGACTACAAACATCCAGAGATGTTGATGTGACAATTGGGAGTGATGTTTTATAAGACTACACACATCCAGAGATGTTGATGTGACAACTGGGAGTGATGTTTTATAAGACTACAAACATCCAGAGATGTTCATGTGACAACTGGCAGTGATGTTTTATAAGAATACATACATCCAGAGATGTTGATGTGACAACTGGCAGTGATGTTTTATAAGACTACACACATCCAGAGATGTTGATGTGACAACTGGCAGTGATGTTTTATAAGACTACAAACTTCTGGAGATGTTGATGTGACAACTGGCAGTGATGTTTTATAAGACTATATACATCCAGAGATGTTGATGTGACAACTGAGAGTGATGTTTTATAAGACTACACACATCCGGAGATGTTGATGTGACAACTGGCAGTGAAGTTTTATAAGACTACACACATCCAGAGATGTTGATGTGACAACTGGCAGTGATGTTTTATAAGACTACATACATCCAGAGATGTTGATGTGACAACTGAGAGTGATGTTTTATAAGACTACACACATCCGGAGATGTTGATGTGACAACTGGCAGTGATGTTTTATAAGACTACACACATCTGGAGATGTTGATGTGACAACTGGCAGTGATGTTTTATAAGACTTCATACATCCAGAGATGTTGATGTGACAACTGGCAGTGATGTTTTATAAGACTACACACATCCAGAGATGTTGATGTGACAACTGGCAGTGATATTTTATAAGACTACACATACATCCAGAGATGTTGATGTGACAACTGGCAGTGATAAAAAAAAAGTCGCTTAAAGGGTCGACTTCATTGCACAGGGTTTTGTCCCACATGGCTCGGTCTCTTTCCGCAGTGCTTAAAGTGTCGCACAAAGCACGAACTCCATAGCTCTAGCGACGACCCACAGGAGTCTCTGAAAAATTTAACTCGTGAACTAAAGGACGCATCCAGGAATCGAACCCACAACCTTTGGAGCACGAGTCAAACGGCTTGACCACTTCACCACGGAGACTCCCAGTTAGCAGTGATGTTTTATAAGACAACACACATCCTGGCAGCAGTAATTGTGGAAAACTCTGACTCCTGCCAGCAGTAATTGTGGAAAACTCTTGACTCCTGGCAGCAGTAATTCTACCAGAGTAATAATGATACTGGATTGGATAGGTACCACTAGATTCGGTTTAAAAGTGGCAATGGTTCTTTCGCAGATGAAGTAGGCGATGATTGGTTCAGCAATAACCATTGTTTTTTTTAACTGATGTTTTGAGTTGATCATGTATACATTTCATGACATCATCTCCTTGAAAGGTTGCTGAATGCTCATATATGTTGAACCTCCCACCATCAGGTGTTAAAAACTCTTGTTGTGCAGACAGAAAGATTTTTTTAGTGAATCTGTGATAACCACGGAAATAACAAATGCTCCACTGTTTTTCAGCCAGAAAAGGATTCATTGATTCACTTCATGTGATATCTAACTCTGCAGTATGCACCTGGCAAGAGGCAGTGAAATATGTCAGGCGACACATTGTCCACCCTCTCAATTGTGGCTTTCTGGTTAAAATTAATGAAGATGATACATCGTCACAATTTGTTCTCTGCCAGGACATTAAAAGTTACAAGATCACATTTGGACAAATGCCTGGCTCGGACACATCAGGGGATTATGGTATCATGTTCTACAGAGAAAACAGACTCATTAAACCGTACGAGAAAGTGGCGTGTCAGAGACAGGTCAGTGCATGTTGTCACTCACACTTCCAGAGATAACAGATCATTAAATCATACAGAGACCACATATCATTAAATCATACTGAGACAACAGATCATTAAATCATACTGAGACCACAGATCATTAAATCATACAGAGACCACAGATCATTAAATCATACTGAGACCATAGATTATTAAATCACACAGAGACCACAGATAATTAAATCACACAGAGACCACGGACCATTAAATCACACAGACTCTACAGATCATTAAATCACACAGACTTCACAGATCATTAAATCACACAGAGACCACGGATCATTAAAACACACATAGACATATTATTAAATTACACAGAGACCACAGATCATTAAATCACACAGACTTCACAGATTATTAAATCACACAGAGACCACAGATGATTAAATCACACAGAGACCACGGACCATTAAATCACACAGAATCTACAGATCATTAAATCACACAGAGACCACGGAAAATTAAATCACACAGACTCTACAGATCATTAAATCACACAGACTCCATAGATCATTAAATCACACAGAGACCACGGATCACTAAAACACACATAGACATATTATTAAATTACACAGAGACCACAGATCATTAAATCATACTGAGACCACAGATCATTAAATCATACTGAGACCATAGATTATTAAATCACACAGAGACCACAGATCATTAAATCACACAGAGACCACGGACCATTAAATCACACAGACTCTACAGATCATTAAATCACACAGACTTCACAGATCATTAAATCACACAGAGACCACGGATCATTAAAACACACATAGACATATTATTAAATTACACAGAGACCACAGATCATTAAATCACACAGACTTCACAGATTATTAAATCACACAGAGACCACAGATGATTAAATCACACAGAGACCACGGACCATTAAATCACACAGACTCTACAGATCATTAAATCACACAGAGACCACGGAAAATTAAATCACACAGACTCTACAGATCATTAAATCATACTGAGACCACAGATCATTAAATCATACTGAGACCACAGATCATTAAATCATACTGAGACCATAGATTATTAAATCACACAGAGACCACAGATCATTAAATCACACAGAGACCACGGACCATTAAATCACACAGACTCTACAGATCATTAAATCACACAGACTTCACAGATCATTAAATCACACAGAGACCACGGATCATTAAAACACACATAGACATATTATTAAATTACACAGAGACCACAGATCATTAAATCACACAGACTCCATAGATCATTAAATCACACAGAGACCACAGATCACTAAAACACACATAGACATATTATTAAATTACACAGAGACCACAGATCATTAAATCACACAGACTTCACAGATCATTAAATCAGACAGACTTCACAGATCGTTAAACCACACAGGCTTCACAGATCATTAAATCACACAGACTTCACAGATCATTAAATCACACAGACTTCACAGATCATTAAATCACACAGACTTCACAGATCATTAAATCACACAGAGACCACAGATCATTAAATCACACAGATACCACAGATAATTAAATCACACAGAGACCACAGATCATTAAATCACACAGAGACCACAGATCATTAAATCACACAGAGACCACAGATCATTAAATCACACAGAGACCACAGATCATTAAATCACACAATGACCACAGATCATTAAATCATTCAGAGACCACATATCATTAAATCACATAAAGACATCATATTATTAAATCACACAGACTCCACTCTACCCATCTATCCATCTGCTGTTTCTTATCAGTGATGATTTCCCCAGTCAAGGTTTTCAGTGGTGCACTTCTTTTGATCATTGGACCATATGCCTTCTTTATCCCTTCATACATGCTTCTCATGTTTCCCTTATCACATGCATTTTTAATGTACTCACATAACTTGATCTAATAGTCATTTGCACACTGCCTGGCAGCCTTTTTGCACATCCTTCCTAGCTTGCTTCAGCTCACTCAATGAGAGTGTTTTGCTTTGTTCTTTCCTTGTTTTTTTTTTTTTTTAAGAGAGGTATCTTCTTTTTATCCATCAAGGTCTGCAGTGTCTGGCTGTTTGCTGCAAACCAGTTCTGCCTCTTAAGATCCACAGTGCCATAAACCCCTTCCTCTGTTTTATAGTTTCCTTAAGTTTACTCCACTTTTCACTTGCTGTGAAATTTTTTTATGTATCAGTGAAAGCGTCTTCAAGTTGCTGATGGAACTCAAAGCACTTATCAGGATCTTGGGTGTTAATAATATTAATCTTGGGACTAGATTTGTGATTAGTTGTGTAGATTCTCTTTGGCCTCAGTCTAACCCTTGCTAAAGAATGGCTGTATCACAATCAGCACTGTGGTAACTTAGAGTTAATTATATTTGATTAAATATGTTGTTTACGTGTAGTAATGACGAAGTCCAGCTAATGCCAAAGGCAGGATCTTGGGTGTTTCCATGTGACCTTATGCCACTCTTTTGTTTTTTAAAGCTTGTGTTGTTAGCACACTACTCTATGGGTCTGAATCCTGGACTTTGTATTCACGACAGGAAAGAAAATTGAATTCCTTCCAAATGAGATGGCTGAGATGTATCCTGGGCATATTGTGGAAAGACCACGTAACAAACAAACACATGCTTGAAAGAGCGGATATTACCACAGTGCACTCCCTCCTCAAGCAGAGACACCGCCAGTGGATGGGCCATGTATCTCAAATGGAGGATGAATGTATTCCCAAAGATCTCCTATACGGAGAACTAGCCACAGGGAAGAGGCCAACCGGAAGACCCCAGATGCGATATAAGGATGTGTGTAAACAAGATATGAAAACCCTTTGCATAAATCCAGACACGTGGGAAAGAGTTGAAACAGACAGATGTTCCTGGAGAAGAGATGTACGAAACGGACTGGTGCTCTTTGAGCGCAATCTGATCCAACAAACTGAGGATAGGCGGCACAGGCTTAAAACGCAGTCACTTACTGCGGGACCTGCCTCGTCTTACAAATGCGGAAACTGTGACAGAGATTGTCATTCTCGCATTGGACTATAAGTCACCAGCGGTGCTGCCAGGTACCTCCCCAGCGGCACAACTCTATAGCCCTACATTGGACTATACAGTCACCAGCGGTGCTGCCAGGTACCTCCCCAGCGGTGCTGCCAGGTACCTCCCCAGCGGTGCTGCCAGGTACCTCCCCAGCGGTGCTGTCAGGTACCTCCCCAGCGGTGCTGCCAGGTACCTCCCCAGCGGTGCTGCCAGGTACCTCCCCAGCGGTGCTGCCAGGTACCTCCCCAGCGGTGCTGCCAGGTACCTCCCCAGCGGTGCTGCCAGGTACCTCCCCAGCAGTGCTGCCAGGTACCTCCCCAGCGGTGCTGTCAGGTACCTCCCCAGCGGTGCTGCCAGGTACCTCCCCAGCAGTGCTGCCAGGTACCTCCCCAGCGGTGCTGCCAGGTACCTCCCCAGCAGTGCTGCCAGGTACCTCCCCAGCGGTGCTGCCAGGTACCTCCCCAGCGGTGCTGCCAGGTACCTCCCCAGCGGTGCTGCCAGATACCTCCCCAGCGGTGCTGCCAGATACCTCCCCAGCGGTGCTGCCAGATACCTCCCCAGCGGTGCTGCCAGGTACCTCCCCAGCGGTGCTGCCAGGTACCTCCCCAGCGGTGCTGCCAGGTACCTCCCCAGCGGTGCTGCCAGGTACCTCCCCAGCGGTGCTGCCAGGTACCTCCCCAGCGGTGCTGCCAGATACCTCCCCAGCGGTGCTGCCAGGTACCTCCCCAGCGGTGCTGCCAGATACCTCCCCAGCGGTGCTGCCAGATACCTCCCCAGCGGTGCTGCCAGATACCTCCCCAGCGGTGCTGCCAGGTACCTCCCCAGCGGTGCTGCCAGGTACCTCCCCAGCGGTGCTGCCAGGTACCTCCCCAGCGGTGCTGCCAGATACCTCCCCAGCGGTGCTGCCAGGTACCTCCCCAGCGGTGCTGCCAGATACCTCCCCAGCGGTGCTGCCAGATACCTCCCCAGCGGTGCTGCCAGATACCTCCCCAGCGGTGCTGCCAGGTACCTCCCCAGCGACACAATTCTATAGTCCTACAGGACTGACAGAGGCCTACTACTACTATCTGCTCTTTTGTTTTTAAAAAGGAGTTTGTAATACATAGTTCATTTCTAGTGCAATGCTCCAGCAGCCTTTGCCCATTGTCATTTATGTGACCGATATTGTATTTTCCAAGGCACACTGGCCATGAACTCTAGTTCTTGCCCATGGAAGCACTAAAATCACAGAGTATATACATGTATCACAGAGTATATACATGTATCACAGAGTATATACATGTATCACCGAGTATATACATGTAGTCAGATTTTGGTATTGCCTTGATTACAAAGTCTACTTCCTCATAGAATGAATCCTTCACATCATCAAAGGTAGTGAATGTCGGTGCATATGCAGTCATAATAATGGTGATAAAAGCACAAGTGGTTGCCAAGCGCAGGGATAATAATCTTTCATTTCTGCCAGCTGGAACTTTGATCATTCCCAGTAGTGAATTCTTTACTGCAAAGCCCACTCCATGTTGTCTGTTTACTTCCTGCCCTCTACCTTTCCAAAAAAAGGTGTACTAGTTTTCACTGAATGACCCTGCCTCGGTGAGGAATCGAGTATTGGTGCATATGCAGTAATAATGGTGGCAAAGCCACAAGAGGTTGCCAAGCACAGAGATAATAGTCTTTCATTACTTCCTGCTGGAATTTTAATCATTCCCAGTAGCGAATTCTTCACTGCAAAGCCCACACCGTGTTGCCTTTTTTTCTGCCTGCCCTCTACCATTCCAAAAACAAAAAAGGTGTAATTGTTTTCCCTAAGTGACTCTTCCACAGTGAGGCGAGTCTCCTGCAGACCAGCAATATCAGTGTTAAGACGATTGAGTTCGGCATCAATCACAACTGTTTTTCTCACATCATCAGTATTTGTAAATCCTGGACACATGGTCCTTACGTTCTTCTTCTTCTTCTTTTTCGATCATCCGGAGTTTTTTTTTCGGACGTGATTGCATTGTGCCTGTTTACAGCAGAGCTGCGTTCTTGCGCCGTTAGGCCGACACATCCGACTTCTGCGGGCATTTGTTGACCGGGTTAACCTTCCCGGGGGTCCTTACGTTCTATGTTGCTTGCCATAGCTTGAGGTTTATATTTTTATTTTTTGTTGTACCTGGTGCATTGGTTTTACAGCCTGCGATTCAGATTTTGTCCTAGCCCCAAGCACTATTGAAGCAGGCAGGCTGTGGAGGATCAGCACCTAATTGGCCGGGGGCTGCCCAGCTTGAGGCCGGTGATAGCTGATCAGTGACACCTGTAGGTGTTTCCTACCGTTAGAGGCAACGCATAGTACCCCATGACTATGCCAATTGACAGGGACTTATAACCCATAACAGTTGCCTCTCGCTTTGATTCTAAGACCGGTTAAGACCAGGGATGGAGTTATTGCCTCTCCATAGCACAAAGCCTGGGCTAAAATATAGAGATCATGTGTTGCCCATGCAGTATGATCCCTCTCTCGGCCTGTCTAGTGTACTCTAGAGGAAAGGTAACACCTCTACATCTGGAAAAACTCAAGCTGCAGAAGCTGCTAGATCAGCAAAGCAATGCTCTAACTATCTGCCTGTCAGAGCTTCGATTCTAGACCAGCTGCCAACCAAGGCTTAGAGCCTGATCTGTCCTGCCATGACATTTTGTCTTTAGGTTGCATTTCCTCACACCAGGTTTAGGCTTGTACCCTCCCAGTTGCACTCTTCTACCCGAAGCCGTTGGTACAATGTGGGGTGTCAGGTTTGGTAAGCTCCGCCCAACATTCGGCGCTAACAGAAAGCAGGTAGTTCCATCTACTTCATACGGTAGCTCAGTCATATCTGACTAAGACCTGACACATTCAGTTATTGTAACCATGTCAGATGTTCAGTTATTGTAACCATGTCAGATGTTCAGTTATTGTAATCATGTCAGATGTTCAGTTATTGTAACCATGTCAGATGTTCAGTTATTGTAACCATGTCAGATGTTCAGTTATTGTAGTCATGTCATATGTTCAGTTATTGTAACCATGTCATATGTTCAGTTATTGTAACCATGTCAGATGTTCAGTTATTGTAACCATGTCAGATGTTCAGTTATTGTAATCATGTCAGATGTTCAGTTATTATAACCATGTCATATGTTCAGTTATTGTAACCATGTCAGATGTTCAGTTATTGTAACCATGTCATATGTTCATTTATTATAACCATGTCATATGTTCAGTTATTGTAACCATGTCAGATGTTCAGTTATTGTAACCATGTCATATGTTCAGTTATTATAACCATGTCATATGTTCAGTTATTGTAACCATGTCAGATGTTCAGTTATTGTAACCATGTCAGATGTTCAGTTATTGTAACCATGTCAGATGTTCAGTTATTGTAACCATGTCAGATGTTCAGTTATTATAACCATGTCAGATGTTCAGTTATTGTAATCATGTCAGATGTTCAGTTATTGTAATCATGTCAGATGTTCATGTCAGATGTTCGCACTTGTCAGAGTCTTGCGTAGAGCAAGATAAGTAGCTCGTTTTCTGGCAAGTGTGAAGCAATATCAAACTATCAAATCACACGAAGTGAATATCCGAAAGTATTATTCACAAGCTTTATTTACGCGCGCATTTATTATCGCACAAACATCGCGCAATGACAATCCATAGCAATCATTACGGCATGAACAATATCACTACAATACATAATAATACATGCAAGCAATAAACATCTCACTTACAAGTCAAACTATTCAAGCGTTCGAACCAGTCTCCCACTGTCGTACAGGCTAGCTCTCAATGCAGATTCAAACACCACTCGCAGACCCATGCGACCTGTCTGCTCAAACCTCTAAACCCGTCTGCCAGATCTGGCGTTCTACACGCTACACGCCAGTCGGCGCCCACGTCAGCTGGTGTGACCCCTGCACGGTTCACGGGGTGTACTGCTGACCAACGGTCGTTTAAGCGTCGCTCAATTGCTGTGCTTGGCTGCTTATACGGGCGTCGTCGAAGACACCGCATTCCCTCTGCAGTGTTTAACCTCACTCAGGGTTGCGTGTTGTTATGTTGTCTGGCGTTGGTACAGACAACGCGTCGCAACCTCGGATGTGAGACCTTGACAGTAACCATGTCAGATGTTCAGTTATTGTAACCATGTCAAATGTTCAGTTATTGTAACCATGTCTGATGTTCAGTTATTGTAACCATGTCAGATGTTCAGTTATTGTAATCATGTCAGATGTTCAGTTATTGTAATCACGTCAGATGTTCAGTTATTGTAACCATGTCATATGTTCAGTTATTGTAATCATGTCAGATATTCAGCTATTGTAACCATGTCAGATGTTCAGTTATTATAACCATGTCAGATGTTCAGTTATTGTAATCATGTCAGATGTTCAGTTATTGTAACCATGTCAGATGTTCAGTTATTGTAATCATGTCAGATGTTCAGTTATTGTAATCATGTCAGATGTTCAGTTATTGTAATCATGTCAGATGTTCAGTTATTGTAACCATGTCAGATGTTCAGTTATTGTAACCATGTCAGATGTTCAGTTATTGTAATCATGTCAGATGTTCAGTTATTGTAATCATGTCAGATGTTCAGTTATTGTAATCATGTCAGATGTTCAGTTATTATACCAATGTCAGATGTTCAGTTATTATAACCATGTCAGATGTTCAGTTATTGTAACCATGTCAGATGTTCAGTTATTGTAGTCATGTCAGATGTTCAGTTATTGTAATCATGTCAGATGTTCAGTTATTAGAATCATGTCAGATGTTCAGTTATTGTAATCATGTCAGATGTTCAGTTATTGTAATCATGTCAGATGTTCAGTTATTGTAATCATGTCAGATGTTCAGTTATTGTAATCTTGTCAGATGTTCAGTTATTGTAACCATGTCAGATGTTCAGTTATTGTAATCATGTCAGATGTTCAGTTATTGTAATCATGTCAGATGTTCAGTTATTGTAACCATGTCAGATGCTCAGTTATTATAACCATGTCAGATGTTCAGTTATTGTAATCATGTCAGATGTTCAGTTATTGTAATCATGTCAGATGTTCAGTTATTGTAATCATGTCAGATGTTCAGTTATTATAACCATGTCAGATGTTCAGTTATTATAACCATGTCAGATGTTCAGTTATTGTAACCATGTCAGATGTTCAGTTATTGTAGTCATGTCAGATGTTCAGTTATTGTAATCATGTCAGATGTTCAGTTATTGTAATCATGTCAGATGTTCAGTTATTGTAATCATGTCAGATGTTCAGTTATTGTAATCATGTCAGATGTTCAGTTATTGTTGTCATGTCAGATGTTCAGTTATTGTAAACCATGTCAGATATTCAGTTATTGTAACCATGTCATATGTTCAGTTATTGTAATCATGTCAGATGTTCAGTTATTGTAATCATGTCAGATGTTCAGTTATTGTAATCATGTCATATGTTCAGTTATTGTAATCATGTCAGATGTTCAGTTATTGTAATCATGTCATATGTTCAGTTATTGTAACCATGTCAGATGTTCAGTTATTGTAACCATGTCAGATGTTCAGTTATTGTAACCATGTCATATGTTCAGTTATTGTAACCATGTCAGATGTTCAGTTATTGTAACCATGTCAGATGTTCAGTTATTGTAATCATGTCAGATGTTCAGTTATTGTAGTCATGTCAGATGTTCAGTTATTGTAACCATGTCAGATGTTCAGTTATTGTAATCATGTCAGATGTTCAGTTATTGTAATCATGTCAGATGTTCAGTTATTGTAACCATGTCAGATGTTCAGTTATTGTAATCATGTCAGATGTTCAGTTATTGTAATCATGTCAGATGTTCAGTTATTGTAATCATGTCAGATGTTCAGTTATTGTAACCATGTCAGATGTTCAGTTATTGTAACCATGTCAGATGTTCAGTTAATGTAATCATGTCAGATGTTCAGTTATTGTAATCATGTCAGATGTTCAGTTATTGTAACCATGTCAGATGTTCAGTTATTGTAACCATGTCAGATGTTCAGTTATTGTAACCATGTCATATGTTAAGTTATTGTAATCATGTCAGATGTTCAGCTATTGTAACCATGTCAGATGTTCAGTTATTGTAACCATGTCAGATGTTCAGTTATTGTAACCATGTCAGATGTTCAGTTATTGTAATCATGTCAGATGTTCAGTTATTGTAATCATGTCAGATGTTCAGTTATTGTAATCATGTCAGATGTTCAGTTATTGTAACCATGTCAGATGTTCAGTTATTGTAACCATGTCAGATGTTCAGTTATTGTAACCATGTGTCAGAAGTCGGGGTGCCCCACCGGCTAGATGAATGTATTATTCACTGGCGAGCAACCCCAGATAGTCAGAAACTGACTAGGGACAAAATCTATATGGCTGAACTACAGATTAAGCCCTTGAATATCCAACGTACAGTTCCTAGTGGCTCGTTACAAAATTGAAATGAACTGTGCTGAATATTCGCCAAGGATGGGAAGAAGAAGGTTAGCTAGAATAGATTTTTACGTCTGAATTAAAGTGTAAAGACAACTATTCCAGTACAGGTTTTTCTCCCTGACTGCTCCCTTCCTTGGTGTGTAAGTGAACCCCCACCAATGTACACACACAACACGTATGCACAATTGGAATTAAAATATAACGACAGAACTATGAGTTACAATACTACAACATTTATTTGCTAATCATAACAATAGACATCGGATGATTGTCAATATGAGGATGATAAAATCATATAACATATTGTGATGAGAAACATTACGTAACTTTACTTGTTACTTCATCTATCTGGAACAGTGGTCCAGATCCCCACTCTCCAGTAGACTCAACAAAAGAACAGCTTGCCGGTATTCTAACGTCTGCCAGTCCTGGCTCTACCTAGTCATAACTCGTTCTTGAGATCTATAACATAGGTGCTCCTTGTGAGAGCTTGAAAGAAAGTCAAGAATGTGTTATATCAGTTCTACATCAGCGCAATCCTAATTAAAACATATCATAACACAAACATATACAATGACCAGTCTGGCCAAGTTTATCTTCCAGCTCTACTGTGTTCACCATCCTCCTTCTCCCTACTGTCTTTAGTCTGGGACGGGCTTTTCAATTGTCTCACACGCCTGTAATGATTACATTTCTGCCGCCCCATGTCCATGTCGCTAATACAGAAATTCTGCGTCGTACAGCCGCTCCGTCCAATGTTAGTTTAGCAGCTCACAGGGTCGGTAAGGGTATTATAATAATGCCTGATCATCCGGGCTTACACGCCGTGACCAATAGCTGTGCCAGGTTTCCATGCATTACCGTGGACGCACGCCCACAATACACTGAGAAAGTTTAGCACCATATACCCCATAACACTTGTGGGTAATGTCTGTACCATTACACCTCTGCTACAAATGCAATCGATGGTTAGTGTGCCAATGCGCACACCCTAATATAACACGTCATATTGATAGGCTAGCATATGACAAATCAATATACCAAACATGAAATACACATAAAACATTAATTAAACTAGACATATTATGATACTTTAACATAATAGCATAATGCACTAGTTAGTTTGTAGGTATACGAAATGAGATGTATATACACAAAAAGAATATGTACGAAGCATATTCCTAGCATCGTATATTCATATGAAATTACACATACATACATCCAACATATCCGTAAACATTATATTACTTCAAGATAGACATCTAATGATACTCACATAATAGCATCCGGCATTATTAATGAGTACTAATATTGTATAGCTACAAAATGAGATATACAACAAGTCTAATTGAAGTGACCAAACAGACCAGCTATATTTGCTGAGCTGCCCGGTTTAATCACACTTAGTTACTGCTGTTGTAAGAATTAAATAAATAGTCAGTTGACTATAATCTGTACAACAAATGCACACACCAACAGGCAACTACGATAGTGTACAAAGAAATGACAAGCATCTACCAAGACACCTAAAAGTATACTTAGACAAGATCTGTCTTACATAAGGTTCTACGTCTCAGAAGAGTAACACTTTAAAGCAATATGATATTGAACACATAACTTAGAAAGAATACTCAAGTAACCTGAAGCAATGATAATTCTGGAAGTAACCTAGGTCAGATATAGACTGAGAGTCATTACATCCATCTAAAACTCGACTAGTTACTAAGAATTAATTCTCCTAGTTAAATCTAGCAACCTAAGAATCATACAAAACGAGCTGGTTGTCTCACCTGTTCTGAAGTCAGACTTAATCTAACATAAAACAGGCTAGGGACCCTTATTTAAGCTGAGTCAAGCAGACAGTATTACCTCCTTGGCATTCCCGTCATAAATTCTTCTTATCTCCACCGGACGGTAATTGCACTTATCACTGCAATTGGCCATCACACCTGTGGGTCTGACAATTATTAGCCCACTAAGTCTTATCAGTGATTTCACACCTTGCAGAGTCTGCCAGTCCGAGTGGACGGGGCTTGTTTACCGCCCTGGGGCCATTATCTCTCCATCTGGCGTTAATTGCCTTTATTCAACCACTGGCCCAGTTCATTGTTGATTCAGCCAGGGTCTACCTGGACGAGAAGGTGCCAATGTGTCTGTGTGGTGTCATAGCCCGTCTGGGTCAGCAGTTTTCCAAGGTGTAGACTAATTTAAATTATCTAGTTGTGTCCATCTCAAGTATCCCATTTTACTTGCCATCTGCAAGCTTACGTCATGGCTAGAGGCTTTTTGTGAATAATCTTACCTCACGACTAGATAATTTTGGAGTAGTGTGATTAATTCATTCTTTCTCAATTTGGCCTCTCAAATTTGGAGACCGAGAAAAATATTCTGGGATGTTAAGGCGGCCAATTCGTGACAGAGCTTTCCCCTTTAAAAAAGTTTCTGCCAGAAATCTTTTGTCAAAGCACGCCGTACATCCCAGAATAATGCCTAAGCACTCTCCGTTCTGTATCTGCCTAAAGGTTTCCAATATTCCTTGTGGCAATGGGTTGTCCTGCATCTGCATAAAGACGTTCCATTTCCATACTCCCATGATACTTTGGATAGGTCCTTGTACCTGGTTTTCGGCCGGGATTCCATGCAATAGCTTGGTAAAATCCGGTAATTGTCAGAAGGTTGTAATTTTACCCCTCTGGGAAAGATCACAATCAACGGGATTCTTCTACGCCTCTGGGCAGCAATCGTTTTACACCATTCACTCACGTGATTTACTCCTTTCAGCCGAGGATGTACCCGTAGTGAGGTCTTGCATAAGCTGGCCACAGCAAAGCTTGTCTCCGTGATATTCCTCCATCCTTTATAGATCCTTAACAGATTCGTCAATATCTTCCTTTTGAAAGGAATAATGTTACACATCATGGTCCCATGATATAAATTCAACTGGCGCTTTCCTCCTTCAAAGTTGGGCGTAACAATCTTCCCTCCTCGGTGTCGCGGTTTCTTCCCCTGATAATCAGTTAATGGGCTGAGTTTCTCTACATTAGAGTTTCTTGTAAAAACCGTGCTAGAAATTGGAAATTTAGTGTGCCAAGTTGTCCTGCCTTGAGAAATAACATAGTTACTCCAGGGCGATAAAGTGGTGTTACTTTTGAATAAAGTATCCACAAATAGCTGATCTACTCCTATCAAATCGACCTGACTGAAGGGTAGATTGAGTCCTAAGAGTGTTGATTCCAAACCACTCTTGACTTCTGTTACTTCAGGTTCCTGTTGCTGGAATTCCCTGATAACTTCAGCTAATGAGATGATAGGCGTTTCTTCCTCCATCTTGTGCAAAGAATTTTCTTCTTTAGCAACTACAGACAATGTTGTCTGCACAATATCAGAGTCCATATTCTGGCTCCTAACAATTCCCGGTGTTTCCTGAGTCTCCGAACTGGTATGCTCCGAGATAACAACTGGAAATGTTTCCTGGTCTGGATGTTCCTCTCTGGTCGTGCTTTCATGGGCTAAGTCCAGTTGAGGTAAATCCTGTGATGGGCTGGTGTCTACACAATCCATCACACTACGTAAATCATTTGAACTGATATCTAGTGTCTTTTCCTGAGCTGCAGCCTCAAAGATCACAAGGGGTTCCGGGTCATCCTTCATCCCACTGTCAGTCAAATTTAATCCCACTTCTTCCTCGTCTGGGCTGAAGGGAATAATAAAGTCGGTTACCTTTCGATCTCCGACCTCCTTAAAAGATGTCCTCAGGTCATCTTCCTCTTGAGTTTCACCTCTCGTTGAAGTAAAATGAGATTCCTGGGAGTCTTGTACTGGCAAACCGTAGTGCAAACAGTTGTCCTCTGGGTAACTGTTACTAGGTAAATTATCTGAACTGATAATTAGTGACTCTTCCCGCGTTGCAGCAGTGAAATTCACCTGGGATTCTGTTCCTTCCTTCCTCCCTATTTCAGTCAGATGTAATTCCACTTCGTGATTCTGTGACCAGAAGGGAATGTGAGAATCGGCTAGGTCTCCGCCTGCGACCTCATTAAAGGTTGTCTTCAGTTCCTCTTTCTCTCGAGATTCATTTCTCATAGAAGTCAAGTGGTTTTCCTGAAGGTCCTGTACTGTTAAACCACCATTGCCGTGGTACAAACAGTTATCACGTTTGTGACTGTTTGAAATGCCCTTGGCACGTTTTTTCTTCCCTCTTTTCCGTTTAGGACTGGGTCGAATGAGAACCTGTAGTTCCCGGTCCACTACCTCTGATTCCGCGGTGGTTGGCAAAGATGTCCCTTCCTTCCTGGTTGGGTGAGCATCCATATCTCCTACCTTATGTTCCGCTAGAACGGTTAGCTTCTCTGCATTGACTACTTCCATATGCTGTTTATTACTCTCTGCTTCTTCAGTTTTGCTACGCTCTTGTGCTCCAAAGAACTCATCATTTTCTTTAAACATAATTTCTTCTTCTTGGTCCCACCATTCTAACTCAGCTATGATATACATTTCTAGTTGCTCCCCCTTTAAGCCTTTTCTTATGCCCCACCCTTTCGCGGACTCTGAGAAATCTGCGCGCGCCTTCATGTCCTCTTCGGGATTCCGGTAACGTAAGGCCATAATTGCTAAGGACTAAATTCCGGTAAGCTCCTATGTATATATCAAAAATCAGATCTAAGCTAGAACGACAAGAGTTAACTACTGACAGTCTACACTATCCAATGTGTATAGTTTAGCCTCAGCAGTGAAAGACAACTGAAAATAATATTCAAGTAGTACCTGGCGACAGCAGTGAAGTAAGTGTGAGAGATATACTACACAGTAATCAACAATAATATTTACCTAAATAAACATTAAAATGCACTGCATACATGTCAACATGAACATGGCATATATTAGCATAAAATTGCAAATCAGTCAAGCAGTTAAATCATCAAACACATCAATGTAAATATGATTAAAGTGTTCAATTATCAATAAATGATTAATGGTAACACTAAATGATAGATGATGGTATTTTTCTCATAAGTTCTTATCTGTTATACTTTTGAAAAGTTATATATGTACTCTGAAACTTCCTCAACTAAAAGTAGCTACATTTGATGATAGTCTATTTTGATGACTGAAGATTACAAGAGTTAACTTTTAAAATCGTATGTCTAGGGTCTAGTACCGGAGTCTATTGAAAGCGAGAAGTCCGAATTCAAATACCGTACGAGAAGCCCAATCAGTAGGATTGGGTTAAAATTAAATCCCGGAGACGAGACACCAATCTGTCAGAAGTCGGGGTGCCCCACCGGCTAGATGAATGTATTATTCACTGGCGAGCAACCCCAGATAGTCAGAAACTGACTAGGGACAAAATCTATATGGCTGAACTACAGATTAAGCCCTTGAATATCCAACGTACAGTTCCTAGTGGCTCGTTACAAAATTGAAATGAACTGTGCTGAATATTCGCCAAGGATGGGAAGAAGAAGGTTAGCTAGAATAGATTTTTACGTCTGAATTAAAGTGTAAAGACAACTATTCCAGTACAGGTTTTTCTCCCTGACTGCTCCCTTCCTTGGTGTGTAAGTGAACCCCCACCAATGTACACACACAACACGTATGCACAATTGGAATTAAAATATAACGACAGAACTATGAGTTACAATACTACAACATTTATTTGCTAATCATAACAATAGACATCGGATGATTGTCAATATGAGGATGATAAAATCATATAACATATTGTGATGAGAAACATTACGTAACTTTACTTGTTACTTCATCTATCTGGAACTGTGGTCCAGATCCCCACTCTCCAGTAGACTCAACAAAAGAACAGCTTGCCGGTATTCTAACGTCTGCCAGTCCTGGCTCTACCTAGTCATAACTCGTTCTTGAGATCTATAACATAGGTGCTCCTTGTGAGAGCTTGAAAGAAAGTCAAGAATGTGTTATATCAGTTCTACATCAGCGCAATCCTAATTAAAACATATCATAACACAAACATATACAATGACCAGTCTGGCCAAGTTTATCTTCCAGCTCTACTGTGTTCACCATCCTCCTTCTCCCTACTGTCTTTAGTCTGGGACGGGCTTTTCAATTGTCTCACATGCCTGTAATGATTACATTTCTGCCGCCCCATGTCCATGTCGCTAATACAGAAATTCTGCGTCGTACAGCCGCTCCGTCCAATGTTAGTTTAGCAGCTCACAGGGTCGGTAAGGGTATTATAATAATGCCTGATCATCCGGGCTTACACGCCGTGACCAATAGCTGTGCCAGGTTTCCATGCATTACCGTGGACGCACGCCCACAATACACTGAGAAAGTTTAGCACCATATACCCCATAACACTTGTGGGTAATGTCTGTACCATTACACCTCTGCTACAAATGCAATCGATGGTTAGTGTGCCAATGCGCACACCCTAATATAACACGTCATATTGATAGGCTAGCATATGACAAATCAATATACCAAACATGAAATACACATAAAACATTAATTAAACTAGACATATTATGATACTTTAACATAATAGCATAATGCACTAGTTAGTTTGTAGGTATACGAAATGAGATGTATATACACAAAAAGAATATGTACGAAGCATATTCCTAGCATCGTATATTCATATGAAATTACACATACATACATCCAACATATCCGTAAACATTATATTACTTCAAGATAGACATCTAATGATACTCACATAATAGCATCCTGCATTATTAATGAGTACTAATATTGTATAGCTACAAAATGAGATATACAACAAGTCTAATTGAAGTGACCAAACAGACCAGCTATATTTGCTGAGCTGCCCGGTTTAATCACACTTAGTTACTGCTGTTGTAAGAATTAAATAAATAGTCAGTTGACTATAATCTGTACAACAAATGCACACACCAACAGGCAACTACGATAGTGTACAAAGAAATGACAAGCATCTACCAAGACACCTAAAAGTATACTTAGACAAGATCTGTCTTACATAAGGTTCTACGTCTCAGAAGAGTAACACTTTAAAGCAATATGATATTGAACACATAACTTAGAAAGAATACTCAAGTAACCTGAAGCAATGATAATTCTGGAAGTAACCTAGGTCAGATATAGACTGAGAGTCATTACATCCATCTAAAACTCGACTAGTTACTAAGAATTAATTCTCCTAGTTAAATCTAGCAACCTAAGAATCATACAAAACGAGCTGGTTGTCTCACCTGTTCTGAAGTCAGACTTAATCTAACATAAAACAGGCTAGGGACCCTTATTTAAGCTGAGTCAAGCAGACAGTATTACCTCCTTGGCATTCCCGTCATAAATTCTTCTTATCTCCACCGGACGGTAATTGCACTTATCACTGCAATTGGCCATCACACCTGTGGGTCTGACAATTATTAGCCCACTAAGTCTTATCAGTGATTTCACACCTTGCAGAGTCTGCCAGTCCGAGTGGACGGGGCTTGTTTACCGCCCTGGGGCCATTATCTCTCCATCTGGCGTTAATTGCCTTTATTCAACCACTGGCCCAGTTCATTGTTGATTCAGCCAGGGTCTACCTGGACGAGAAGGTGCCAATGTGTCTGTGTGGTGTCATAGCCCGTCTGGGTCAGCAGTTTTCCAAGGTGTAGACTAATTTAAATTATCTAGTTGTGTCCATCTCAAGTATCCCATTTTACTTGCCATCTGCAAGCTTACGTCATGGCTAGAGGCTTTTTGTGAATAATCTTACCTCACGACTAGATAATTTTGGAGTAGTGTGATTAATTCATTCTTTCTCAATTTGGCCTCTCAAATTTGGAGACCGAGAAAAATATTCTGGGATGTTAAGGCGGCCAATTCGTGACAGAATGTCAGATGTTCAGTTATTGTAATCATGTCAGATGTTCAGTTATTGTAATCATGTCAGATGTTCAGTTATTGTAACCATGTCAGATGTTCAGTTATTGTAATCATGTCAGATGTTCAGTTATTGTAGTCATGTCAGATGTTCAGTTATTGTAATCATGTCAGATGTTCAGCTATTGTAATCATGTCAGATGTTCAGTTATTGTAACCATGTCAGATGTTCAGTTATTATAACCATGTCAGATGTTCAGTTATTGTAACCATGTCAGATGTTCAGTTATTGTAGTCATGTCAGATGTTCAGTTATTGTAACCATGTCAGATGTTCAGTTATTGTAATCATGTCAGATGTTCAGTTATTGTAATCATGTCAGATGTTCAGCTATTGTAATCATGTCAGATGTTCAGTTATTATAACCATGTCAGATGTTCAGTTATTGTAACCATGTCAGATGTTCAGTTATTGTAACCATGTCAGATGTTCAGTTATTTTAGTCATGTCAGATGTTCAGTTATTGTAACCATGTCAGATGTTCAGTTATTGTAATCATGTCAGATGTTCAGTTATTGTAATCATGTCAGATGTTCAGTTATTGTAATCATGTCAGATGTTCAGTTATTGTAACCATGTCATATGTTCAGTTATTATAACCATGTCAGATGTTCAGTTATTGTAATCATGTCAGATGTTCAGTTATTGTAATCATGTCAGATGTTCAGTTATTGTAGTCATGTCAGATGTTCAGTTATTATAACCATGTCAGATGTTCAGTTATTATAACCATGTCAGATGTTCAGTTAATGTAACCATGTCAGATGTTCAGTTATTGTAGTCATGTCAGATGTTCAGTTATTGTAACCATGTCAGATGTTCAGTTATTGTAATCATGTCAGATGTTCAGTTATTGTAACCATGTCATATGTTCAGTTATTGTAATCATGTCAGATGTTCAGTTATTGTAATCATGTCAGATGGTCAGTTATCATAATCATGTCATATGTTCAGTTATTGTAATCATGTCAGATGTTCAGTTATTGTAATCATGTCATATGTTCAGTTATTGTAACCATGTCAGATGTTCAGTTATTGTAACCATGTCAGATGTTCAGTTATTGTAACCATGTCAGATGTTCAGTTATTGTAACCATGTCATATGTTCAGTTATTGTAATCATGTCAGATGTTCAGTTATTGTAACCATGTCATATGTTCAGTTATTGTAACCATGTCAGATGTTCAGTTATTGTAACCATGTCAGATGTTCAGTTATTGTAATCATGTCAGATGTTCAGTTATTGTAGTCATGTCAGATGTTCAGTTATTGTAACCATGTCAGATGTTCAGTTATTGTAATCATGTCAGATGTTCAGTTATTGTAATCATGTCAGATGTTCAGTTATTGTAACCATGTCAGATGTTCAGTTATTGTAATCATGTCAGATGTTCAGTTATTGTAACCATGTCAGATGTTCAGTTATTCTAACCATGTCAGATGTTCAGTTATTGTAATCATGTCAGATGTTCAGTTATTCTAACCATGTCAGATGTTCAGTTATTGTAATCATGTCAGATGTTCAGTTATTGTAACCATGTCAGATGTTCAGTTATTGTAACCATGTCAGATGTTCAGTTATTGTAACCATGTCAGATGTTCAGTTATTGTAATCATGTCAGATGTTCAGTTATTGTAATCATGTCAGATGTTCAGTTATTGTAATCATGTCAGATGTTCAGTTATTGTAATCATGTCAGATGTTCAGTTATTGTAATCATGTCAGATGTTCAGTTATTGTAACCATGTCAGATGTTCAGTTATTGTAATCATGTTAGATGTTCAGTTATTGTAATCATGTCAGATGTTCAGCTATTGTAATCATGTCAGATGTTCAGCTATTGTAATCATGTCAGATGTTCAGTTATTGTAACCATGTCAGATGTTCAGTTATTATAACCATGTCAGATGTTCAGTTATTGTAATCATGTCAGATGTTCAGTTATTGTAATCATGTCAGATGTTCAGTTATTGTAACCATGTCAGATGTTCAGTTATTGTAATCATGTCAGATGTTCAGTTATTGTAATCATGTCAGATGTTCAGTTATTGTAACCATGTCAGATGTTCAGTTATTGTAACCATGTCATATGTTCAGTTATTGTAACCATGTCAGATGTTCAGTTATTGTAATCATGTCAGATGTTCAGTTATTGTAACCATGTCAGATGTTCAGTTATTGTAATCATGTCAGATGTTCAGTTATTGTAATCATGTCAGATGTTCAGTTATTGTAAACATGTCAGATGTTCAGTTATTGTAATCATGTCAGATGTTCAGTTATTGTAAACATGTCAGATGTTCAGTTATTGTAACCATGTCAGATGTTCAGTTATTGTAACCATGTCAGATGTTCAGTTATTGTAAACATGTCAGATGTTCAGTTATTGTAACCATGTCAGATGTTCAGTTATTGTGATCATGTCAGATGTTTAGTTATTGTAACCATGTCAGATGTTCAGTTATTGTGATCATGTCAGATGTTTAGTTATTGTAACCATGTCAGATGTTCAGTTATTGTAACCATGTCATATATTCAGTTATTGTAACCATGTCAGATGTTCAGTTATTGTAACAATGTCAGATGTTCAGTTATTGTAACCATGTCATATGTTCAGTTATTGTAATCATGTCAGATGTTCAGTTATTGTAAACATGTCAGATGTTCAGTTATTGTAAACATGTCAGATGTTCAGTTATTGTAACCATGTCAGATGTTCAGTGAGTATTGTCAGCTGATATGTGAGCACACGGACAGTGTAGCTCTCCTAGGCTGAAGTCTACACCCCTTTCCTCAGAATGATGATGTTGGTGTGGGAATTGTGGGAGTGGCAGATGCTGGTTTCCTGACCCCAACACACAGCAAGCAGGACTTTGTTAGAAATGAGAAGTTCATGTAAGTAGTCACACACAAAAATGACTAGTTCATGTAAGTAGTCACACACAGAAATGACAAGTTCATTTAAGTAGTTACACACATAAATGATAATTTCATGTAAGTAGTCACACACAAATTCATGTAAGTAATCACACATGGAGAAATGACAAGTTCATATAAGTAGTCACACACAGAGCTCTCTCTCTCTCTCTCTCTCTCTCTCTCTCTCTCTCTCTCTCTCTCTCTCTCTCTCTCTCTCTCTCTCTCTCTCTCTCTCTCTCTCTCTCTCTCTCTCTCTCTCTGTGTTCATGTAATTATTTCTATACTGACATGTTCATGTAATTATTTCTTTACTGAAATGTTCATGTAATTATTTTTGTAATGATCTGTTCATCTAATTATTTATTTATGTACTGATATGTTCATGTAATATTTATATCCTGATATGTTCATGAAATATTTATAACCTAACATGTTCATGTGATTATTTCCGTACTGACGTGTTTATGTAATATTTATATCCTGATGTAATTATTTATGTACTGACATGTTCATGTAATATTTATATCCTGACGTGTTCATGTAGTTATTTATATTCTGAAATGTTCATATATTATTTATATCCTGATGTGTTCATGTAATTATTTATGTAATATTTATATCCTGACGTGTTCATGTAGTTATTTATATTCTGAAATGTTCATATATTATTTATATCCTGACGTGTTCATGTAATATTTATATCCTGACGTGTTCATGTAATTATTTATGTACTGACATGTTCATGTAATACTTATATCCTGATGTGTTCATGTAATTATTTAAGTACTGACATGTTCATGTAATATTTATATTCTGAAATGTTCATATAATTATTTCCATACTAATATGTTATTAATGTCTTATTTTTTTCCAGAGCAGCAATGAATTCTTACAGCATTAAACTGAAAAAATACTGCACTGATAATTGCAAGACTTCCTCCAGGTAACATATTATCAGACGTCCTCCACATTAACATATAGTGACACGTCCTCCAGGTAACATATAGATATTGTTAGACTTCCTCCAGGTAACATATAGTGAGATGTCCTCCAGATAACATAGTGAGATGTCCTCCAGGTAACATATAGTGAGATGTCCTCCAGGTAACATATAGATATTGTTAGACTTCCTCCAGATAACATATAGATATTGTTAGACTTCCTCCAGGTAACATATAGTGAGATGTCCTCCAGGTAACATATAGTGAGATGTCCTCCAGGTAACATATAGTGAGATGTCCTCCAGGTAACATATAGTGAGATGTCCTCCAGGTAACATATAGTGAGATGTCCTCCAGGTAACATATAGTGAGATGTCCTCCAGGTAACATATAGTGAGATGTCCTCAAGGTAACCTATAGTGAGACGTCCTCCAGATAACATATAGGTATTGTTAGACTTCCTCCAGATAACATACAGATATTTTTAGACTTCCTCCAGATAACATATAGATATTGTTAGACTTACTCCAGGTAACATATAGTGAGATGTCCAGATAACATATAGATATTGTTAGACTTCCTCCAGATAACATATAGATATTGTTAGACTTACTCCAGGTAACATATAGTGAGATGTCCTCCAGGTAACATATAGTGAGATGTCCTCCAGGTAACATATAGTGAGATGTCCTCCAGGTAACATATAGTGACACGTCCTCCAGGTAACATATAGTGACACGTCCTCCAGGTAACATATAGTGACATGTCCTCCAGATATATAGATATTGTTAGACTTCCTCCAGGTAACATATAGTGAGACGTCCTCCAGGTAACATATAGTGAGATGTCCTCCAGGTAACATATAGTGACACGTCCTCCAGGTAACATATAGATATTGTTAGACTTCCTCCAGGTAACATATAGTGAGATGTCCTCCAGATAACATATAGCGACACATCCTCCAGGTAACATATAGATATTGTTAGACTTCCTCCAGGTAACATATAGTGAGATGTCCTCCAGATAACATAGAGTGACACGTCCTCCAGGTAACATAGATATTGTTAGACTTCCTCCAGGTAACATATAGTGACACGTCCTCCAAGTAACATATAGTGACATGTTCTCCAGGTAACATATAGTGACATGTCCTCCAGGTAACATAGTGTCACGTCCTCCAGGTAACATATAGTGACACGTCCTCCAGGTAACATATAGTGAGATATCCTCCAGGTAACATATAGTGACATGTCCTCCAGGTAACATATAGTGACATGTCCTCCAGGTAACATATAGTGACACGTCCTCCAGGTAACTTCAAGAACCAACAAAACGCCCCAGTGCTTATACTATCTATGTCAGTCTGGTTATGTGTCCACCTGGCCTTTCTTCAGCACCTGGCCTTTCTTCAGGCCTTTCTTCAGCACCTGTCCTTTCTTCAGCACCTGGCCTTTCTTCAGCACCTGGCCTTTCTTCAGCACCTGTCCTTTCTTCATCGCCTGGCCTTTCTTCAGCACCTGTCCTTTCTTCATCGCCTGGCCTTTCTTCAGCACCTGTCCTTTCTTCATTGCATGTCCTTTCTTCAGCACCTGGCCTTTCTTCAGCACCTGGCCTTTCTTCAGCACCTGGCCTTTCTTCAACACCTGGCCTTTCTTCAGCACCTGTCCTATCTTCAGCACCTGGCCTTTCTTCAGCGCCTGAGCATTTGCTAGATCATCTGACTAGTCCACATGGATATCATCCACTGTTGTCACTATAATGTTTCCTATTGCTGTCATACACTGATGACAGTCTTGCATTGAGTCATACACTGATGACAGTTTTGCATTGCTGTGTGTGACAATGTTGGCTTTTGCTTTCTCACCTTTCTGAACAATATTTCATCTTTGCTCGTCATCGACCCCTATTTATTGATAAACATGTAGATATACACATGTTCATTCTTTATTTATTTGTTTGTGATTGTGCTTGTTTCACATGCTGGTGAGCATCCACGTGGTCCTCTTGTGATCATGTTGTTGTAATGTTTACCTACATTTAATTGGTGTTTTGTTGTGCACTTATTCATTGGTACGGATTGGTCGCTTGTAGTTGTATATCAATCACGTGTTGTTCCTAGCAATTGTGATGACACAGACTGGGTCCAGTGTGACTACAAGCAATGTCTCAGATGGCGTCGATTGCCGCATGGGTTTGACACAAGCACACTGCCTGAGAAGTGGTACTGCTACCTGCATCCACATGGCATGTAAGTTTTTTTTATGTTAGAGACATGTGTAGGCTTACGGGAGACAGAGGTTCTTGTAGGTTTGGTAGAGGTTGATACATGTAATAATGAGAGGTGTAGGTACATGTAATCTTGGGAGAAAAGATGCATGTAATCATGAGAGGTGTAGATACATGTAATCTTGGGGGAGGTAGATATATGTAAGCTCTGGGAAGGTATAGATATATGTAAGCTTGTGAGATATAGAGATATATGTAAGCCTGGTGGAGGTAGAGATATTTGTAATATTGGAAGATACAAGAGATATGTGTAAGCTTGATAAGACAAAGATATGTGTAATCTTGGGGGAGATAGAGATGTATGTAAATTTGGGGGAGACAGATATATGTAAGCTGTTATAAGACATAGATATGTGTAAGTTTTTATAAGAAAGAGATATATGTAAGCTTGGAAGAGACAGAGATACATGTAAGCAGGGATAGGCAAAAGATATATGTAAGCATGGGGAGGTAGAGATATATGTAAGCTAAATGCTTGTTTCCCTTCATGACCCCCATATACTATATTCTCTGACATAAACCATAAATTGTTTCCCTCCATGACCCCATAAATGTTTGTTTTATCCTACATCAACCATAGATTGTTTCCCTCCATGGACCCATAAATATGTGTTTTCTCTGACATCAACCTTAGATTGTTCCCTCCATGACCCCATAAATGCTTGTTTTCTCTTACATCAACCATAGACTGTTTTCCTCCATGACCCTATAAATATTTGTGTTCTCTTACATCAGCCATACACTGTTTTTCTCCATGACCCCATAAATATTTGTTTTCTCTTACACCAGTGACTGCAACTTTCCAGAAGATGTTCATTCCGCAGATGAAAAAATCAAACGTGGTAGAAAGAAACGGCAAGAAAATGATAATACAACCAGGTAGGCCTGTTTAGTTGAATAGAAAGTAGCCAGATATAGCAAATAGACATTGTGTAAATGGCTGCCAGCAAGGAAGCATCACGTCATATAGGATAAAGATGGCTCTAGTTGTAGTCTTTGGCCATTGATGATTCTCTTTACCTTCTTCATTTCTTGTTACTAAGTGTAGGCATTTAACTGATGTAAAACTTCATCAGATAACAGTGTCATTGTCCTAAAACTTACATCATTCACACTAACAAGTTTTCATTGTCATAAATCTTACATCATTGAAATGAACAAGGTTTCATTTTAATACAACTGATATCATTCAAATGACCAAGGTTTCATTTAATAAAACCTATATCATTATAATGAACAAATTTTCATGTTCATAAAACTTACATCATGCAAACAAACAAGTTTTCATTGTCATAAAACTTACATCATTAAACTGAACATGTTTTCATTGTCGTAAAACTTACATTATTCATATAAACAAGTTTTCATTGTATAAATCTTATATCATTCAAATGAACACATTTTTATTGTCGTAAAACTGACATCATTTAAATGAACAAGTTTTCATTGAAGCAAGGCTTACATAATAAAATTTACATCATCCAAATGACAAGGTGTAATTGTAGTAAAACTTACATCCAGCAGATAATGAATTTCACCGTAGTAAAATTACATTAATCAAATAACAAAGTGCAATTGTAGTAACACATCAATCAAATAACATGGTGTATGTGTAGTACAGCTTACACCAAGGAAATAACACGTGTAATTGTAGAAAAACTTATATCTATCAAATAATAAAATATAATTGTAGTAAAATGTGTTCGAAGTTTGATCTTACCTCAACTTTTATGTTATATTTCTATCTAAATTTTACCTTAGAATTCTATTCTTTTCCTATCTTGACATCTAAGTTATACTTATATCTACATTTGACTCCCAAGTTCTGCTTTTTCCCTAAATTTGATTTTAATGTTCCATTTGTATCCTACCTTGACACCCGAGCTATATTTATTTCACTTGTGACTTAAAAGATATGTGTAATCTTGGGGGAGATAGAGATGTATGTAAACTTGAGGGAGACATAGATATATGTAAGCTGATGTAAGACATAGATATGTGTAAGTTTTTATAAGAAAGGGATATATGTAAACATGTTGGGGGAGGTAGAGATATGTATAAGCATGGAGAGGCAATTGATATATGTAAGCTTGGGGGAGATAAGAGATATATGTAAGCTTGGGAGAGATAAGAGATATATGTAAGCTTGGAAGAGACAGAGATACATGTAAGCGGGGATAGGCAAAAGATATATGTAAGCATGGGGAGGTAGAGATATATGTAAGCTAAATGCTTGTTTCCCTTCATGCCCCCCATAAATATTTATATTCTCTGACGTAAACCATAAATTGTTTCCCTTCATGACCCCATCAATGTTTGTTTTCTCTGAGACCAACCATAGACTCCCTCCATGACCCCATAAATGTTTGTTTTCTCCTACATCAACCATAGATTGTTTCCCTCCATGGACCCATAAATATGTGTTTTCTCTGAGATCAACCATAGACTGTTTCCCTCCATGACCCCATAAATGTTTGTTTTCTCCTTCATCAACCATAGATTGTTTCCCTCCATGACCCCATAAATATTTGTTTTCTCTGACATCAGCCATAGATTGCTCCTTCCATGACCCCATCAATGTTTGTTTTCTCTGAGACCAACCATAGACTGTTTCCCTCCATGACCCCATCAATGTTTGTTTTCTCTGAGACCAACCATAGACTCTTTCTCTCCATGACCCCATCAATGTTTGTTTTTTGTGAGACCAACCATAGATTGTTCCCTCCATGACCCCACAAATGTTTGTTTTCTCCTACATCAACCATAGATTGTTTCCCTCCTTGACTCCGTAAATCTTTTGTTTTCTCTGACATCAGCCATAGACTGTTTTCCTCAATGACCTCATAAATATTTGTTTTCTCTGACATCAGTCATAGATTGTTTTCCTCTATGACCCCATCAATGTTTGTTTTCTCTTACACCAGTGACTGCAACTTTCCAGAAGATGTTAATTTCTCAGATGAAAAAAGCAAACGTGGTAGAAAGAAACGGCAAAAAAATGATAATACAACCAGGTAGGCCCGTTTAGTTGAATAGAAAGTAGCCAGATATAGCAAATGGACATTGTGTAAATGGCTGCCAGCAAGGAAGTATCACGTCATATAGGATAAAGATGGCTCTAGTTGTAGTCTTTGGCCATTGATGATTCTCTTTACCTTCTTCATTTCTTGTTACTAAGTGTAGGCATTTAACTGATGTAAAACTTCATCAGATAACAGTGTCATTGTCCTAAAACTTACATCATTCACACTAACAAGTTTTCATGTTCATAAAACTTACATCATTCAAATGAACAAGGTTTCATTTTCATAAAGCTTACAGCATTCATTTGAACAAATTTTCATTGTCATAACAAAAAACTGACATCATTCAAATGAACAATGAACAAGTTTTCATTGTCATAAAACTTACATCATTCAAATGAACAAGGTTTCATTTTCATACAACTGACATCATTCAAATGACCAAGTTTTCATTGATTAAAACCTATATCAATATAATGAACAAATTTTCATGTTCACAAAACTTACATCATGCAAATGAACAAGTTTACTTTGTCATAAAACTTACATCATTAAACTGAACATGTTTTCATTGTCGTAAAACTTACATCATTCATATAAACAAGTTTTCATTGTATAAATCTTATATCATTCAAATGAACATATTTTTATTGTCGTAAAACTGACATAATTCAAATGAACAAGTTTTCATTGAAGCAAGGCTTACATCATCCAAATAAAAATGTCGAGTTGTCATAAAATTTACATCATCCAAATGACAAGGTGTAATTGTAGTAAAACTTACATCCAGCAGATAATGAGTTTCACCGTAGTAAAATTACATTAATCAAATAACAAAGTGTAATTGTAGTAACACATCAACCAAATAACAAGGTGTATTTGTAGTACAGCTTACACCAAGGAAATAACAGGTGTAATTGTAGAAAAACTTACATCTATTAAATAATAAAATATAATTGTAGTAAAATGTGTTCGAAGTTTGATCTTACCTCAACTTTTATGTTATATTTCTGTCTAAATGTTACCTCAGAATTCTATTCTTTTTCTATCTTGGCGTCTAAGTTATACTGATATCTACATTTGACTCAAAAGTTCTGCTTTTTTCTAAATTTGATCTTAATGTTTCAATTATATCTTACCTTGACCACAAAGTTCTATTTGTATCCTACCTTGACACCCGAGCTATATTTATTTCACTTGTGACTTAAAAGTTGTGTTTCCATCTTACCTTGACCTCAAAGTTCTATTTCTATTGACATTACAACCAAATGTTCTGTGTCTAGGCTACCTTGATATCAGAGTTATTTTTCTATCCCATTTTGACTTGCAATAATTGTGTCTGTTATATTTAACATATCACATTCCTCGTGATGTGATGATTTCTCCAGTCAAGGTTATCAGTGGTGCACTTCCTTTGATTATTGGACCTATCATGATCAGTGAACTGGAGCTAGCAATATCAAAACTGAAAATTAGAAAGTCACCAGGAGCTGATGGTAGCTCCAATGAAATGATCAAGAACCTAGGAACAGAGGCCAAAGCAAAACTGTTGCAGATCTTCAATAACTGCTGGACCTTATGCGGTGTTCCACAAGCCTGGAGAGAAGCAATCATGATACCCCTCCTAAAACCAGGGAAAGACAGTTCCAGTGCTTCCAGCTACAGATCAATTAGCCTCACTAGCTGTCTCTGCAAAACAATGGAGCACATCATCAATCACAGACTGCTGTGGTACATTGAAAGTAAAAACATCCTTGTGCCACAGCATGCTAGCTTAAGGCAGTGTTATTCTACGGAAGATCAGACAACCTGCCTATCTCAAGAAATTGAGGATGCATTCCAAGAGAAGAAGCTTGCGGCATGGATAGATCCGAAGAAAGCCTTTGACAAAGTCTGGAAGGAAGGTCTGATTAAGAAACTGAGAAACTGTAAAGTCAAAGGAAGAATGTTCTTAGCCCAGGCATACGATCAATGCTGGAGAGAAGCCGCGCTAATCAAGATAAAGAAAGTAGGCATAGTGGGAAAAACCTACAAATACATAGAAAACTTTCCTCAAAGATAGAAGATTCTCAGTGACGATAGGGAATGAGGTATCCGACACATATGTGCAAGAGAACGGCATCCCCCAGGGTTCGTTCATCTCACCAACAATCTTCTCAATACTGGTGAATGACCTGACAGAGGAGATACAAGACCAGAAAACAGGACTATCTCAATTTTCGGATGACTGCGCCATATGGAGGAGTGGTGAAGCGGCAAAGACTACACGAGGACCCCTCCAAAAACAGATAAACAAGCTAACTGCATGGATGGACAAATGGGGTTTCAAAATCAACACCAATAAAACAGTCAGCATGGTATTTAGCAGCAAGAAGAAGATACATTCTAAAAAGGACTGGAAAGTAGAGATAAAAGGAGCAACCATTAATAGAACAAGCAGCACAGTCTTCCTAGAAATGACCCTGGATGAACAGATGAACTGGTCAAAACATGTAAGCCAGACATTAGAAAAATGCAAGAAAGCAAGCAATCTACTGCGGGTAATAAAAGGTAACGGTTGGGGTGCCCACACCCAAACAATGCTGATGTTCTATAAAGCATTTATCAGAGGCAAGCTTGAATATGGCAGCATTGTGTACAACTCAGCATCAGAAGCCAGAGGCTAGACACCATACAGACCCAAGCGCTAAACACCATCCTGGGAGCTGGAAAAGGGACATCCAAAGAAACCATGGAGGTAGCACTAGGTGTACTACCACTGAGTCTGAGACGTAAACAGCTGACGTATAACTACTGGCTAAAGGAAGCACAAGACAAAGACCACCCTGGATACCAAACGTTCAGTGACAACCGCAGCAAAAGGGGGGGGGGCATCCCAATAGTAAAACTGCAAAGACCGGCAGGATGGGAAGCAACAGAGAAGATGAAGGAAGAAATCAAGCTAGCAGAAACCCTGAAACAGACAAGATGGTTCAAGCCAACAATCCCACCATGGGAACTAACAGTCCCATTCACTGACTGTAATCTGGCAAAGACCATCACCAAGGACACGGAGGATACAGATGCAAGAGACGCGGCCGAGGCGTACATACAAGAAATCAGTAAGGACAACCTCATAATATACACAGACGGGTCCAAGAACGAACAGGGAGAGGTAGGAGCAGGAGTAGTGGTCCAAGACTGGAAGTTGAAGAGACAGTTCAAACTAACAGACCAGACAGCAGTATGCACGGCCGAACTGGTTGCCATAATGAAAGGCCTGGAGATTGCAACTTAAAATCCACCACTGAGACTGTGTATACTAACAGACTCCCTGTCTTCAGTAAAAACGCTCGGGAACTTCGCTAGAGGAAATAGACCTGTCATAAAAGAGGCAATATTAGCGACAGCCACCAACCTCAGGTACATGGGATGTCAAGTCACTATCGGATGGATACCAGCGCACAGGGGTATCCCGAGAAACGAACAAGCAGACAGAGCGGCGAAATGAAGACTAATCAGCAGTAATAAAATCTGTACAGGCCTTGGTAAAGTAGAAGGGAAGAATATCGTCAAAAACTACATACTCCAGGAATGGAGGAAACAGTGGCGAGACAGCGCTAAAGGTCGTCATGCATATAAAGTACTGGGTGAATCCAGATTCAAGCCACAAGTCAAGACCAACATGAAAGCACCGGCAAACAGACAGCTGTGGAGAATCAGACTAGGTAACTGGAAAGACACAAGAGAAAAACCATTCTGCAGAGCATGCCTAGAAAACAACACCATTGAACACTATTTACTAGCATGCAACAAGTACAATAGTGAACGAACGGAGCTAAGAGATTACTTCGTCAAAACTGGGACTCCAATGACAATGACCGAGTGCCTGCACACAAACAGCAACCCAGAAATACAGCGGCTGGTCAGACAGTTCATCTGCAGAACTGGGAAGGCCACACAACCTCCTTACATTGTATAATATTTATGTGTATATATTTAAAAAAAAAAAAACTGTTGTCCTAAAGGTGACAGGGGAAAAAAAAAACTGTTGTCCTAAGGTGATAAAAAGAAAAGAAAAACTCAACTGAGTGTGGCGGGGTGAAAGGCAGAATGGTGGATTAGCTCTTCTGACAGGGCGCCTGAACTGAGCTGACAGGAAGATCCGGGCGTCTTGTTGTTGCACCAACCCACACGTGATGATGAAAAACGCCAAAAAACAAACGTAAAGGAGTTCGGGCTGCTGATCGGGGAAATAACCTGAGACTTGCACTTGAACTATCTGTCTTTGCCTACATCGAGTCTTTATGAGGACTGGACATAACTGGGACTAGCCCCGGTGATGACAACATGAGAAACAACAAGCACGTAGTAGGCCCGACCAAGGACCAGTCTTATCAGGGCCAGCATAAGACAGAAAGAAAAAAAAAACAGATAGCACAAAAATAACTTCATCAAACGAACAGAGCGGAACCAATAAAACCAGTATGAATTAGGACTAACAGTCCACACAATCACGGCTCTCAACAATAACCACCACTGAGGAAGCAGGTTAGACGAGACCAAATTTAGAATTTGGTTTTTGAAAATTTGAATTGGAATTGGAACAAATAGGTGAAAGCATACTTGCACAACAGAAAAGCCCGAGTACAGATAGACGAACTCAAGAGGAAGAAAGTATCACTGCGTCACGGTGTTCCCCAGGGTGTAGTCCTGTCCCCCACACTTTATCTAATTTTCATAAATGAACAATCAAGCAATCAATCATGTGCCATGCCGGTAAGCGTGGGCGGTCATGACTCGCCATTTCACTCGATCACCAGAGTCGTGGATCAGCTCAGTGTTCCTGTCTCGACCATGCCATATGGTCAAGCCATCCATATATTTACTTCTCAATCTTCCCCTTGGTCTGTTCCCTTCGATCTTGCCAGTTGTCACCAAGTTCTCCAATTTATGTATTTTCACAATATGACCACAGAATTGTAACTGTCTACATCTAATTTCACTAATCAGTTTACGGTTTTCATTTGTTTCTTGTAGGACTTGGTCATTAGTTTTTCTGTCCTCGCATGCTATTCTTTGCATTCTCCTCAGAAACCACATTTCCACAACCATCAGATGTTTTTCATCTTGACTGCTCATTGTCCATGCTTTACATCCATACAAAAGTACAGGCTCTATGTAGCACTTAACAACTCGTTTTCTCAAAGAAATTGACATCTTTTTATTGGTCAGTATGTTTTTCATCTTGCAAAATGCTGCCTTCCCCATGACGATTCTTTTTCTAATCTCTTCAAGACATCTCCCATTAGATGTTATGACTGTTCCGAGATAATTGTACCGATTCACTTGTTGAAGAATATCCCCATTTACTTATATATTTCATTGTGGTATTTCCTTCTTCTTAGTGAGGACCATAGTCTGTGTCTTCTTACAATTTAATTCTAACCCTAGTTGTTCACTGTGTGTAACTTCTACGACTCACTGAAAGCGGCCTGTGGTCCTACATCACCAGGCATAGTTCCCCTCCTCAATGCAGATGGGGGAACATTGGTCACCGATAAGAAGGAAATCCTTAAACACTGGGCAGAACATTTAAGCAACATCTTAAATGCAACTTCCTTCTTCAATGATGAAACCATCAACTGCCTTCCTCAAGTTCCCACCAATGATACACTTGATGACCTGCCAACCATAGTGGAAGTAAACAAAGCCATCCAGCAACTCTCCAGCGGCAAGGCACCTGGTCATGACTCCATCCCAGCAGAGATATACAAGGCAGGTGGGGTGGTTCTAACAGAGCAGCTTCACCAAGTCTTTACAAACATATGGGTGAATGAGATCATGCAATAAGATTTCAAGGAGCGTCAATAGTCCACCTTTACAAACGTAAAGGAAACCGCCAATCCTGTGACAACCACCGAGGCATCTCCTTGCTTTCAATTGCAGGGAAGATACTCGCCAGAATTCTTCTCAATCGCCTCACGGCCCATCTCGATCAAGGTCTTCTTCCTGAGAGTCAATGTGGCTTTAGAAAAGAACGAGGAACTGTTGACATGTTTTTCTCTGCAAGGCAGCTGCAAGAGAAATGTCAGGAACAGAACTCAAAAATGTTCTCCACTTTCAGTGATCTTACCGTGGCTTTTCATACAGTCAGCAGAGAAGGACTGGAAGATTATGGCAAATATGGCTGTCCACGAAATTTTGTCCAAATAGTGCAGTTATTTCATGATGGTATGGAGGCAAGAATACAGGAAAATGGTGGTAAGCAAGGATGTGTCCTGGCACCAACACTGTTCAGCCTCATGTTTTCAGCTATGTTGACGAATGCCTTCGAGAACAACGACATTGGAATAGACATCAACTACCGCGTGGATGGAAAGTTGTTCAATCTCAGAAGACTGAAAGCTAAAACCAAAACTACCTGCGACACCGTCAGAGAGCTCCTGTTTGCTGATGATTGCGCTCTATACGCCAACTCAGAGGCGGACATGCAACATAATGTTTCTGCTTTCTCATATGCGTGTGCCAACTTTGGGCTCAATATCAACTTGAAGAAGACTGTAGTCATGTACCAGCCAGCTCCAGGGATTAATCACACCATGCCGAATATCAAGGTGAATGGTCAAAGACTAATTGTTGTGGACAAATTCACCTATATTGACAGCACTGTGTCCCAAGCTGCCACAATTGATGACGAAGTGAATGCAAGAATCTCCAAGGCCAGCATGGACTTTGGCAGACTGTACAAGAATGTATGGGACAGAAATGGAATAAGCCTGAAAACAAAGCTGAGAGTCTACAAAGCAGCCGTATTATCCACACTGCTATTTGCTTGTGAAACCTGGACTGCTTATCAGCGACACGCTAGGAAATTAAACCACTTCCACATAGTCTGCCTTAGGAAGCTATTGAAGATTAAATGGAAAGACAAGATCCTAGATACTGAAATCCTAGAAAGAGCGTCCATGCCCAGTAACTACACTATACTAATGAATCAGATTCGCTGGGCTGGTCACTTAACTCGCATGCCAGATCACAGGCTCCCTAAACTAATTTTTTACGACGAGCTGCGTTGGGGTAAATGCTCCCAATGCAGTCAGAGGAAACATTTTAAAGACACTCTGAAGATCTCACTAAAAGCTTTTGGACTTCATCACAACACTTGGGAGACTGCTGCCAAAAACCGAAATTCGTGGCACACATCATTATGTGAAGCAAAAAGAACTGCAAGAGCTGTGAAATAAGGGCTGGACAGAAAAGCCACTGCCAGAGATACTCCTCCTGGAACGTCACGCATTCTTTCCCACATTGCCAAAGAACATTTTGAGCCAAAATAGGCCTTACCAGCCATCTTAAAACTCACGCTTTCATACTTTTATCCCCACTGGATGAAGTTAATGGTCATCATCATTCTTGATGGACAAATATAAAAAGTGTGTGTGGACGACTAGAAAAGTTGCATATGTTTATAAATGGAAGACTGATAAGCTGCATTTCAGAAAATGAAGACTATCTTATGCAATAAGTCACTATCAGTGAATGTAAGAAAGAGAATGCTGAAGTGCTATATATAGAACCTGTTCAGCTGTATGGCTAGAATGTAAATGAACCAATCAGGAAGAACTTCGAAGCAACAGAGATGTGGTTCCTGAGACGATTGTTGCAAATTCCTTGGACTGCCAAAGTAACTAACAATGACTGCCTGAAATAGGCTAATGAAACTAAAATGTATATACAAGAATAAGAAAGGGACGAACAGCTTTCTTTGGTCATGTGATGAGAAGAGAGGCATTGGAGAACATCTTGACAACTGGAAAGATCGAGGGGAAGAGAAGCAGAGGCAGACCAAGAGAAATGATGCTAGATGGATTGAGATGTTGGTCAACAGCAGAGTTGATCCAGAACACCAAAGACCGAGATCTGTGGAGAGCCATGAACGCCTACGCCAGCTGGCAGGGCACTTGGTGGTGTGTGTGTGGGGGGGGGGTGTGTCTTGGTGTGTGTGTGTGGGTGGGTGTGTGTGGGTTGAATCCCACTCGTATATGTGGGAGATTGGAAGAGATGTATATATGTGGGAGATTGGATGAGATGCATATATGTGGAAGAGATGTATATATGTATAAGAGATTTATATATGTGTAAGAGATTATATATGTGAAAGAAATGTATATATGTGAAAGAGATGTATATATGTGTAAGAGATTTATGTATGTGGAAGAGATGTATATATGTGGAAGACTAGAAAAGATCTGCATATGTTGAAGGTTGGATGAGATCTATGTGTATAAATATGGAAAAGTCATTTATTAGAATATCAGTGTCACTGTAAGATACCTTCCACTGACAATCTTTGGTTTATTGTTCATACATTACAGACTTCAACCAAAACGAAAATCCATGGACGGAGGAGCTGAATCAAATGGCACACCAGGCAAGCAAGCCAAAATAACTATGTTCCTACAGTTGGGGACAGCCAGGTCTGGTTGCAGCGGCCAGGATGAGGATGTGAAGCACATAGGATCAGTAGCTACCACCAGCAGTTGCAGCACATCAGGGGAAACAGTCCATAGTTCAGCTCTCAGACGAACAAGGAGTTTGGGAAGTTCATTTATAACAGACGGACAGCCCGCTGCTGGGTCTGGTGACAGCTCAGAGAGGCTTTCTTCAGAACATGCCGATGGAGGTGCTGGTTTCTCTGTAACAGGAGGTGATGAGATTTTGATTAACACTGCTAGGGGAGATAATCCGGCTAGAGAAGACAACTCTACTGGTTGTGATAGCTCTTCTAGAGGCGATAACTTTGCTATGGGATACAACTCTACTAGGGCAGACAACTCTACTAGGGCAGACAATTCTGCTTGGGGAATTAACCCTGTTAATGGTGATGATACTGCTTATGGTGACAATTCTATTAACAGCAAGCACTGCAAGGATCAATCTTCTAGTTTCATCACCACACAGAATGGTGATTATCCTAATTCTAATCATAATTCTCACAAAAGAAAGTGTCCAGATATTAAAGTAGAACCTGTGGGTGAAAGCTCAGAAATAACCATCAAATCAGAACCTGTTGGTGAGATTTGTCACAACTCTAAAATGTTAGCTGGCAATCAGGGCTATATTGTTGTAGTGCCACCCAGGCCAGATGAGACTAACAACACAGAGATTGCTAAACTGAGAGTTAAACTAAGCAGGCAGATAAAACTGGCAGGTGAGAGAACAGCAGTGGTACAAGCAGACTATGACAGGAAGATTGCTGATCTGCAGAAAAACTTGAATGAAGTGCGTCGAGAAAATGCTAACCTAAGAAATCAGCGGCAGATATTTGGCAACAATGTCCGAAAGTTGCTGCGAAGGCTGAGACCTCATGAAGTCTTAGATAATAATGCTAACATTGAGCAGACAGTTGATAACATGTTAGCAGAAAATGTGTGAGTTGATCAAACGTTAGCAGGTACTGTGTGAGTCAGGGCCGTGCCGTGCTATTATACAGAAAGGCGATCGCATCAGGCAGCACTGTATAGGGGCTTCATAAGGGGGCAGCATTTTTAAAGAAAATAACATATAGAATGATATAGATCCAAACTCTTACATGATTCCCCCATCGCCAGTATATGGCCTAAAGAAGGAAAATTAGAGGAAATTTATCAAAATTGGACAACAGGAGCAAACATTAATGGTAACTTTATTGTATATAAACGGGAAGAAGTGCCTTCATATTTCCATTACACAAACAATAGATGTATACCTCCAGTCTTGGCAGTTGCTGCTAACACATTCTCATTTTGTACGGGAGAGTGCCAGCCCTGGGAACTTGGTGATCATGGCTACGACAACAGGCTGCAAGACATGCACCCATTTTTTTCTGGCTATGGGCTCATCATTCAAGAAGAATGTTTGAGTGGACACCTTTGACAATGTTGATGTCTACCCTTTAATGTGCCATCTCCTGGGGCTAACCCCGGCCGCAAACAACGGCAGTCTGGCAGTAGTGTCAGAGTTGTTGGCAACAGCTACGGAAGACAGCGGGATATTAATTACCACATATATTCTCAGTGCTGTCTTCATCGTTGTTGTGTGTAGTGTGTTTGTGGTTGGTGCCAGCCGATGTTTGTGCTACAACAAGAACACAAAGCTGGGAGAATACTCTACCATTGTTAATCCATCTCAAGGTGCCTTAGAATCTGCAGAGTTAAATTCATACCAGCGACAACATTGCATTTATAGACATATTTCAAGCGAAGAAAGAAGAAGAAGAATCTGCAGAAATGAACACTAGCAGAAACGGGAGTGCCACAGGGTCTTCAGAGTGACAATCTAATCTTTGGGATTCTAAGATCCCATTACTTCTTGCCACATAACGGAACATGCGCCACCAAGTATAAAGAAGAGATCTTACTGGATTTTCCCAGACAGTCACAAAACTGGACGACAAATATGAGAAACCAAGGAAAGGAAAACAACGTCATTGGACGGCAACGGGGGACGCTGTGAATTCGTGGATTCTAAAGGATGTGTTTATAAAAGGCTCCATGTGAAGGTGACACCTGGAGGCGGTAATTTCGTGATGAAGCAGCTGGGAGTCCGGAGAGGAATGTATTAAAGACAACACAACAGTAGAAAGACCGGGTGCGGATACCTAGACTTTTATTTAATCAGTTGAACTGAGGATTTGGATAATTAAGCCTCAAGGGCAGCGAGCTGGACTCGGAGCTCGTAAGTAGATGTTATTTAAGTGAGCGCCGATCCTGCGTATAGGGATCAGCTCACGTTTCTACAAGAGTTATATCTTTTGTCCTGCGGCGGAATAAAAGTACGTCTTTCGCTTGCTCGATTTGAGTCTGCCATATGTTCATGATCCTGTTGGTAAGATAGAACATGTTTTGTTGTTCTGATCTGTTCTTGACGAGTTCAATTTGAGTTGCTTTTAGTGTACGGTCCCGTGGGATTTAGAGGACAGGCACTTTAAGACACATGGGGGTCATCTCTGGACTGTTTGTTTGTCAACACAGATTCCCCGCCAGTTTCCATAGCTGAACATAAAAGAAATTACGCGCCAGCGGCACATTCCACACCGTGCTACACAGAAAGAAAGAAGGAGCACATGAAAACCCGCGTCACCAAAATGCCGGAAGAACACCCAGAATAAATGAAGTGAAAAGCATTTTGTGATAAAGTAATAACAGGTGAAATTAAAACATCATAAAAACTGTAAGTACGGAAAAAATTAATACGTAATAACTCAATCATGTTCAAGAAGTGCGATCTATTAATCATATCAAGTTTGCACCAGATGCGCAAAAACATTCCACCTTATTGAACACACCACAGCGCTATGACATATTAGAAACAACGAACATTTAGTAATAGTGTAACTTATTTAAGAACAGTATTTATTTAAAGAATATACAGTTACAACTATAAGTCTACGTGAGAAAAGAAGATGGTGGTTACATAAGAGATATACGAAACAATGGACACCATGGTCGACATTGAAAAGAATTATGTCGATGTGAGTAGGCAGTGAGATCTGAAGAGACACTGCGCTGCCACAATTCTACACCACAGTAACCTATTATACTATAGCACAACGATTGACAATTTGTATTCAAGAATCTGTGATCGATTGGAACTGCTCGAAAGTGTTGCATTATGTTGAGCAATTTGCTGAATCTATGAAGTTCATTAAAGACTCAGACATTTGTCACAATTTTATCAGATTTATCGGTGGACTGATATACACATGATGGGGTGTACTGCCGACGCACAGTTATAGTTACGTGGTTGGAAAGACATTCCCTATTTCTGTGAGCAGCACAGAAAGTTTTGACTTGTTGGTTCAGAACGCCAAAGCATTTAACTACCTACATTTGTGGGACATGTACATCATACGTTCATTATATCTGCTGCCGACACTACTTCATGTCTGAATTATCGGCGCATAAGTGAGTTAGTACATATTACGACATTTTATATGCACACTTCGTCATATCTCAAGGTGGATAGCACGTACACCACGGACACTCATCTCCACCATAATTGACAAGGAAGATGTTGCGTTATTTGGACGTTGCACATATATGAACATATTTACAACTGGACGTTACATACATCAACGCATAATGACAACCAGGTCAGTGTACACATATTTATTACGTCATTGAGGACATTACATTAGTCACATACCGGACACTTCATCACACGTCAGGACGACACGCACACGTACACTATGACATATTATTGTTGAAATTGTCGAGGATTTCTCTACCATCGAGCAAGTCAACGCGGTCAATCGGGACCGAACACGAACTCCTCACGTCGACATTTATGAACTGAATTTACGAACGTACTCTAATACGCTGACGCCAGGACATACGAACACTGTCACACGGATCGATAACAAGACTACACTATCGTTTATCATCGTGATAACGGGCGCACAGCCTGTTCACTCATTGGACCTTACTTACCAGAAGTCGAATCACGTCATTCAACTGTACTTACTTCACTGTGGACATCATTCACTCAAATACCTACAGCGCACATTCAGCCTAAAGTATAAATACTAAGGCTGAAATAAACTCAAGTTTCGTCGATATACCTCAGCCGACTACGTGTTCTTATGAGTCGGTGACGGACCACGTCGGTCCAGGGTACCGGTACAAGTTAATTGTACTATCATCTCAAGGCAGGAGCAACAATCGGTACACAACTCCTCACATATTTTCATGCAGCCAGGATACCACTAATCGATTGCCAATTACGGATCAGTATAGTTTGGAACTTATCAACACGTAATTGAGAGTCTCAAATTATATCAATTCTCAAGCGATTCAAATATTACTCTACGTTCGGGAGATGCACTAAAGGCCAGTAGCAATTGTATTGTTGATGTATTATAGCATTGATCCTAGTAATAAGGCACTATTTATCAAATTTTTTTTTGTTCTGATCTTGCGGGCGTCACCACAATACTATTGTCTTGTCATAACTGTAGTAGTATAGTATGTGCGTTACCCGTTAAAATGTGGATACAAAAATTTGTTATTGTTTGTAAACAATAATATGTATTCGCGTCACTCGTCATTCATCTTTGATGATTGTTAATTGTCTTGCGTTACATATATATTGTATATTCAATATATTTCTTCATATTTATTTCTCTAGTATATTTATTTAGTTTATTATAGAGATATTTGATTGATTTTTTTTGTGGTGTTCGAGTTGACACTACAAATTTATTTGAGTTGTATTTGCTCAATTGTGATACAACATTTACTGTACTATCCGAGTGATAGTGATCTGAGACAATATTACAATTTTGTCGATTCTTTTCTTCTCTTGCCTACGACCATATTTATTTCACCCAGATAGCTCATTTTACAGGTAGGACATTAAGAGAAGATGTCTACGCTGCAATATTTTTTTGAAATGGGTGAGAAGTCTGGTCTAACTGGTGCTGAGCTTCGAAATTGGGCAAAGCTTGAGTTCAGTGAACAACAGAAACGTGACAAGGAGGAAAGACAACTTCAAGCCACACGTGAGAAGGAGGAAAGACAGGAAAGATTGGCATCGGAAAAGGAAACCAAACAACTTCAAATGGCTCTTGAGAGAGAACTGAAAGAAAAAGAGATGGCTATCAGACAAAATGAGATAGTTTTGGAACGCGAAAAAATTGCAGCAGAAAAAGAGAAGTTAATTATGGAAATGCAATTGAAAGAAAAACAATTGGCGTTTGATAAAGAGCGACTTGCTACAGAAACACTCTGGAAGGACAAGGAGGTTGAAGGTAACATAAAGGTCAAGACGCTTGAGATGGAACGTGGAGCTGAAATCGAACGAGAGAAAATGCTGGCTAAACAGAACGATCCTGTGAAAAAGTACCAAGGTTTATTCAGGAATTTTCAACAAGGTGATTCAGTTAGTTCATGGTTAACCAACTTTGAAGTGCTTGTAAAGTATTACAAGGTACCGGAGAAGGACGTACCGATTTTGTTTCATCGTCACCTTGCGTTAGAGCCGTTGAAAGTGATAGAGTTAATTCCTGAGGATTTACGTACGAACTACAAATATATGCGCGATCGGGTGCTATCACATTTTTCTTTGGATGAATCTGGTTTACGGACTAAGTTTAAAACACTTACACCGAAATCGAATCAAACATTCCTGGATTTCGCTTCGGAAATGTCTTCTAGTTTTGATAAGTGGTGTAAGGCTGCGGATATTAATGATAGTTATGAGAAAGTGAGAGACTTAATTATCAGAGATAGACTATTGTCTGCAATACCAGAACCTATGTCAGTATTTCTTATGGAAAACAAATGTAAAAGTTTAAGTGAAATGGAGAATAAGGGTGAATCTTATTTCAATGCACATAGGGATATTTTTGCTAACTGTACACAACCTGAATTAGTGATAGGAGCAAGTGCAAAATTTCAAAGAGGAAACAGTAAGTTTAGAAAGTTTGGTAGTAGTACTAATAGAAATAGTCCGTACAATAGAGAAGGTGATAGACTAAGGAAAGGCCAATTCACCAGATGTCAGTATTGTAGATTATCGCACGGAAACTTAGAGATGTGTGATAAACATCCAGGTTATTCCGCATATCTAAAAGATATTACGGCAAAGAAGAGAAATAAGTATGACTCTTTTAAAAGAAGTATAAAATGTTTCTCATGTAGGGCGTACGGACACACTAGTAGGTCTTGTCCGATGAGAAATTCCTGGAAGGAAGCTAGTACAGCATACATATACTCCAGTAGTGACTCAGACGATTTAGAAGAGACACACGCAGCTATCATACAACAGTATGATGATCAGACTGACAAGTTAAATAAAGGTATAACTGACAATATTAGTAATGAAGGTATAGAAACAATTCATGAAGCTAATGCCGTTAGCATACAAAATGGCAAACTAAAAATCCATCATGCATGGGTAAATGGTGAACCCACTACTTGCATTCGTGATTCAGGAGCTTCGATTGTCGGAGTAGATCGAAAGCTGATAAAAGAAGAAGATTATACAGGCGAAACTGTAGAGTGCAGAACATTCGGTGGCACAATAGAAAGATATAAGATTGCCACGATTACAATTATGTCACCATATTACGAAGGCACAATAAATGCAGCTGTATTACCAAATCCATGTGCCGGATTACTGATTGGTAACATACCAGATGCGAAACAATTAATGCATGATGAAGCAAAGCAATGGGAAATTGATCAGGCAAGAGCTAATGCAATTACAAGAGCTCAAGACAAAAGGGATAAAGACAGTGACAAATTAGAAAATAATATCAGACTAGTGACTGATTTACCAGAAGATCAAAAACAAGACCCAACTCTAAAATCTTGTTTTAAGAAACTGACTGAACCAATAAAACAAGGTAAAAGAGGTAATTGGAGATTTTTCCTAGACAATAATATTTTATCAAGACGATATGATAGAGGTACATCACGTTATTTTCAGACATTACTTCCATCGAAATATCGTACTGAGGCATTAAAATTAGCACATGATTCTCCATTCGCTGGTCATATGGGGATTGCTAAAACCACTAATAGATTGCTAACGCAATTCTATTGGCCTGGATATAACAAAGACATTACCACACATGTACGTTCATGTACATTATGTCAGATGACCACGCAAAAAGGCAAACATCCCAAAGCACATGTTCAGAAAACTGATTTGGCATCACGACCATTTCAGAAAATAGCTATAGATATTGTGGGTCCGTTAAATACAACTACTGATCGAGGCAATAGATTCATATTAACTATGATTGATCTTTGTACTCGTTGGCCAGAGGCTATTCCCTTAAAATGTATCACGAGTAGATCCATTCTAGATTCATTGTTGATAATTTTTAGCAGAATAGGATTCCCTAGCTGCATATTATCAGATAGAGGTAGTCAGTTTATATCAACGGCTACTCAAGAGGCAATGAAGATACTTGGGATTCCACAGGTGTTTAGTTCACCTTGGCACCCAATGACAAATGGTGTGAATGAGAACTACAATGGAGTTCTTAAACGAACTCTGGCGAAAGTTGCTGCGGAAAGGCCCAAAGATTGGGATATTTTATTACCAGCCGTACTATTTGCATACCGAGAGGTACCACAATTTAGTACAGGGTTTTATCCATTCGAGTTGGTATATGGAGCAAATCCACGAGGTCCATTATTAATATATAATGACCTACTCACAAATAAAACATATGATCATCCGAAAAGAGATGCATATGAAATAGTAACACAGTTAAGAGATAAAATTATCACAGCTTGTCAGATTGCAAAATCTGCACTGGATAAAGCTGGAGAAAGATACAGACAGTATGGTAATAGGAACGCCAAGACAATAGTCTTGAAAGAAGAAGAAGAGGTTTGGTTATTATTACCTGATCCTCGAGATTGTCTGGTTACTTCATGGCAAGGTCCATTTAAAGTAATTAAGAAAATTAGCGATGTTGATTATCGTATTGATGTGAATGGCAAACATAAGATTTTTCATATTAATATGTTGAAGCCATATATTCCACGTGAGGATAACTCAGGTCAAGTGACACAACAAATTCCTCATAGGATAGCAACAGCTTGTTGGGTAATTAATGAACAACAAGAAGATGCTATAGAACAACAGATTCCAACACCCATAGTTAATAGCGACAGTAATTGGCAAGCGATTCAGATAAGTAAAGATTTATCAGTACAAGATAGAGAAAAGCTTATTACTGCAATAAAGGAATATAGTTCAATTTTTTCAGATAAACCGGGGCAGACATCACTGATTAAACATAAAATAACTTTATTATCAAATGTCCCAGTTAAAGTGAAACCATATCCTATTCCAATACATTATTTGGAAAAAGTTACTGCAGAAATTTCAGATCTAGATAAGACTGGAATTATAAAAAAATCAATTTCAAATTACTGTTCACCAGTTGTAATTGTTAAGAAAAAAGATGGGTCATTACGTTTATGCGTTGATTATAGGAAAGTTAATGAATTAAAGAAAGAAAGTTAAAGAAGGCGGTGGAGAGATAATACATGTACAGACCTGCAAGCACTTGGAATCAACGACTGGCAAGAGAAGGTCCACCAGAGAGACGAATGGAGACGGATTGTATTTGCAGCAAAGAACCTCAATGGCTCGGAACGCTGAAGAAGAAGAAGAAGAATGAATTAACGTTACTAGATGCAGAACCTATGCCAAATATTGATGAATTAATTGAAACCATGGCAAACTCGAAAATATTTTCGAAAATTGACCTTACAAAAGGATATTGGCAAATTCCGATGGAAGAAGATTCAAAGAATATTACAGCTTTTAGCACGCCGTTAGGTTTATATGAATGGGAATATCTTCCATTTGGTTTACAAAATGCACCAAGTACATTCATGAGAATGATGAGAAGATTACTTCATGGAATTACCAACGTAGCATCGTATATGGATGATATTTGTATTCATACTTGTGATATTGACACACATGTTAAAATTCTAAAACAAGTTTTCCAGAAAATACAAGAACATGGATTGAAAGCTAAACCAAGTAAAATTGAGATAGGGTTTACTGAGATACAATTTCTGGGTCATAGAATCTCTAACGGATTTAGGAAAACAGATCCATTGGTTGTGACAAAGATTCTTAATATCAAACCTCCAACATCCAAGAAGGAGCTTAGGAGTGTATTAGGGTTGATTAATTATTATCAAAAGTTTATCCCTAATTTTGCACATATGACAGCAACATTCTCGGAACTTTTAAAAAAAGGTCAACCAACAAAGATAGTTTGGACAGAGGATCACGAGAAGTTATTACAACAAATAAAAACTCTATTTAGTACATATCCTATTTTGAAATTACCTGATATTTCAAAAGATTTTGTTTTACAAACGGATGCTAGTTTACATGCTATTTCAGCTGTATTACTTCAATTGCATGAAGGGAAACTACATCCTATTCTTTATTTCAGTAAAAAGCTATCTGAAACTCAAAGAAATTATGCTGTTACTGAATTAGAGGCTCTAGCTTTAATTGAAAGTATTGAGAAGTTCTCTAGATACTTACTAGGTAGGAAATTTCTGGTTCTGTCGGATAACAAACCGTTACAAATTTTCAAATCGGGTCATCCGAAGAATTCTAGAATACATAGATGGTCATTACTATTACAAGACTATGAATTTGACATCTGTCACATTCCTGGAAAGGATAATAATCTTGCTGACATTCTCAGTCGATTATAGTTGAATAGAAGGGCAGATCTTTGTTATAAATTAATTAGTTATATATATTAATGTTCTGTTCTTTCATAAGTTATTAATAAAGTCGATAAAGATATATTCAGATGGCGCCTAATTGAGGGAGCAATGCTATAAGAATCAACTAAATATTAATAGATTATTATTACAAATAGAATTTAGTCAATTAGGTACATATGTTACCGATTTTCCATTGACAGCTTGAATGAAGGCAATACTCGGAATAAGAACGTCACAAGAGACGCGTGATTGGAACATTCATTGTGCATTCAATGGCCAAGCCAAGTATTTTCTTTTTGTATTGTCACACTAACTTTGAACAGTATATGATTGTGTTAATAATAGTTATTCATTAGTTGATTGTTAAATTATTAATAAGTAATTGTAAATTAGTATTAATATGGTATTGGTATTAATATAAATAGTGAATTCTATGATATTAATTATTTACTTGCATTAACAATGTTGTTAGATTAATTAATATTATATTAGATGGATTAAGCTGCACAGAAGGAGCAAAAGAATAGATACAATCAAGCGACATTCTTAAAATATCCACAGGAAAAGGATCAATGGATTCTCAAGGCGGAAAGCGTATAAGTCATCCTACCCATGGAGATAAATTTCAGGAAAAGAAATAGATGTATGGTACCAAACAAGGACAACAAGGATCAACTACAACAAAAATGGTTACATGGAAAACCTCATTATTACCCTCGTCCTAAACTCATGGTAAAACCTAGAGTTAGGACACACTTGTCTATTATGACAAGGTAGGGACTAATATGTTTATTAGTTGGTCTGATTGCCCATGATCAGCCACACGACGTCCAATGGAGGGTTTGGACAGGTGGGCGTGCCCGTTATGTAGCTTTATTTTTTTTAAGGGTAGATAAGGGGGTAAAACCAAGTGCTATTCAGTTGTAGTTAAAAAAAAAAAAAATTGTTGTGATAGTCGTACAGATATAAAGATATAAAGGAAAAAATTATAAATAATTTTTTTATCTGGGAGGGGGCATTATGCCACATAACGGAACATGCGCCACCAAGTATAAAGAAGAGATCTTACTGGATTTTCCCAGACAGTCACAAAACTGGACGACAAATATGAGAAACCAAGGAAAGGAAAACAACGTCATTGGACGGCAACGGGGGACGCTGTGAATTCGTGGATTCTAAAGGATGTGTTTATAAAAGGCTCCATGTGAAGGTGACACCTGGAGGAGGTAATTTCGTGATGAAGCAGCTGGGAGTCCGGAGAGGAATGTATTAAAGACAACACAACAGTAGAAAGACCGGGTGCGGATACCTAGACTTTTATTTAATCAGTTGAACTGAGGATTTGGATAATTAAGCCTCAAGGGCAGCGAGCTGGACTCGGAGCTCGTAAGTAGATGTTATTTAAGTGAGCGCCGATCCTGCGTATAGGGATCAGCTCACGTTTCTACAAGAGTTATATCTTTTGTCCTGCGGCGGAATAAAAGTACGTCTTTCGCTTGCTCGATTTGAGTCTGCCATATGTTCATGATCCTGTTGGTAAGATAGAACATGTTTTGTTGTTCTGATCTGTTCTTGACGAGTTCAATTTGAGTTGCTTTTAGTGTACGGTCCCGTGGGATTTAGAGGACAGGCACTTTAAGACACTTCTTGCACAAGAGGTTGATAGTTCTTCATGATGTGGTTTTATTATAAAATATTTCCATACTGTTATTTCTTTCAGGTAATAGGGGAGATATTTTGGATATATGATGTTAGACCCATATTTTTATAGATCAATCAGCACTTGGGAGGAGCGGCTGGCTGAGGGGCTAGAATGCTGGATTCTCTTTTGGGGGACCCAGGTTCAAATCCTCTGTAAGATGTAGATTTTGTTCTGTTGGGGGGGGGGGAAGCTCTAACCTGCACAGTTTGTGATGACTGCACTAGCCAGGCGGCCTTAATTCCTCAGGTCCAAGACCCCCCCCCCCCCACCTTACACCGCAAGGTACTATGTTGGCAGTAAATGACATGACAGTAAATGAGTTTTTCGACAGACAGCACTTGCTGGTGATATGGTCAATATCAGACTGGTGGCCTTGACTTTTCTGATGCCCATTTCAGGCTAGGTCAACCTAGAGGCCCAGATCATTTCATAAAAATTGGAATCAGCTTTTGATGTGGATCAAATCTATGACCAGCGGGCTGGCAGGAGGCGAGTGTCTAGCCACAATGCTACCGTGGTTCCCCTTCATGCATCACTTAATGATTAATACAGCATCAACAGTGTAGCACTGCATGCAAACCCAAAAGTGCCTCATCTCTCTCAGCAGATATTGCAAGGTGTAGATGCTGATTGTTCCAGTAACACACTGACTGAAACACAGTCATGTTATGTTCTGCGTGATGCATTGGTGCATGTTTTTGGAGTGGTTTAGATGTATGACATCCACCTCTAACTTGAACAGATCAGCGATGATTCACAGCGTTGATGGTATGAACTTGCTTTGATTGCCTGTGTGTTGCCGGGGCCCATACGGGGGAGCAAAGAATAGTAACACTGTTGCCTACCATGCACTAAGGAGGCTATGGTTCCATCGCCCTGCTACTGAGTGAGTGCGTGGCACGACACTGTGAGCTGTGCATTTCACGTGGAATGCTTTTACATCTGTTCACAGTTTGTAGCGTGAACTGCATGTTCGGAACGATGGCGGCTGGCTTTTGCTGAATTGACTGGTTTGCCTTTTTGGTTCACGAGTGCATTGTTCAGGAGATTCCTGGGAGTCATCGCTGGAGCTACGGAGTTTGTGCTTTGTGCGGCGCTTTCGGCAGGTCGCCCTGCGGAAAGAGACCGAGCTATATGGGATAAAACACGGGTCAATGAAGTCTGTCTGGTGTCTGCCGTTTCCATCGACAATGAACTGTATTTCTTGTGGAGGACTTTTGTGTTGGCATTCTGGCGGCGGCACTATGCATAGTGAACCTGTGTGGGCTGTTGGCTTGCCGATACTCCTGTCTGTTCTATTGTTCACATAGGGCAGTGAGGAGCATTTTGTGTGATATTCACTGGCACAGGAACAGAGCATAATGGGGACGACTGCCATGCGACATCTCGGGGTGTAAAATAATTCCAACAATAACTGGATAAACAAACAAGGCTCGAAAAGCAATAGCAGGTTCTAGAAGCCAAACGAACTGAAATGAACGAGTCCACTCAGTTAACTTTTAACAGTTACAACGCCGTTTAATTTCACAGCGTACAGG